>WNWU01000063.1:11149382-11213852 GCA_012654045.1 Ptyas mucosa
TACCCTACCCTACCCTACCCTACTCTATTCTATTCTATTCTATTCTATTCTATTCTATTCTATTCTATTCTATTCTATTCTATTCTATTCTATTCTATTCCATTCCATTCCATTCCATTCCATTCCATTCCATTCCATTCCATTCCATTCCATTTTGTTGAATAGGCAGATGAGAGACAACCTATGAACAAATAAAGAAGTATGCATAAAGGAATATTTAAAACAAATTATTTTCTCCAAGGTACCAAGCAGCAGGAAACTTCTATTTCTGGACCTAAATAAGTGTGAGAAGAAACCATAATATTCATCAACTCTTTCTTTTTTTTTTGCACAATATATTACACAGACACACCAGTAAAACCTTTCACCCTGTGTTGGAAATTTATTCTCCAAAGATCTACTGTTGTGCCAAAACTGACTAATGGATCTTTGAAATGAATTAGTCTACCTTACCTTCATCAGAAAAGTCTGTCATGAGGCAGTAGCTAGGGCACCTACAGATCATTTTTAAATTGACTCCCTACTGAGAGCCAAAGTGTGCAGTATCTACTATTCCATACTATAATGTTGCTTAAATGGAGTTTGTATGGTAATTAAGATGTGGGGGTGAGGACTGGGGCAACTCAGATCCAAGCCCATCTATTTTTTCAACTCAAATTACCACATCAAGTAAGTGTTGTGGAGAAATTTTAATTTCTTTGTACAAGGTGCAATGACAATAAAGTAAACTAAATATGGAAAAAAAAGAGATGGGATAAAGTATTTGTAAGTAAATAAGTACAGTCTCTGCTCAAGCAAAGCAGATGTTTTCTGCTCATTTCACCAGACCTGAGAGGTCCCCTCTATTAAGCAGTACCACCTTATAAAACTGAGCTGGTCTATCATTTATGCTCTATACCCCTGAGATCTGGGGGATCCAGATTTTTCCCAGATGCCCAATATAAGTCCATTCATTTTTATGATATTGTTACATAGTTCTTTAGTTGGTTTGCTCATTCATCCATCCATCCATCCATCCATCCATCCATCCATCCATCCATCACACTTCTATATTATCCATCAGGCCTAAATCATTCCTTTTTTATTATTATTTATTTTATTGAAAAGACAGTGCCATGTCAGGATAACAATGCAAATAAGGTACAACCAGAGAGAGATCAATGATAAATAACATACATGCTAATAACTATAACTGTACTATGTTAACAGTAATTGCAACAATACAACAACAACAACAACAACAAAGAAACCAAAAGAAAAGAAAAGAAAACTTCAACTAAGTTCTATGTATTCATAAAATTTATTCCATGTCCTATAATATTTTGAGTCTTCTTTATCTTTAATTTTTAAAGTTAATCTGTCCATTTCTGCACCAACCCTAAATATTCCTAATTATGTCATCATTCGGTGGAGTGTTCACATTTTTCCAATATTTAGCATATGTAATTCTCGCTCCCATCAAAATATGTAACACAAAGATGGTTGCTTTGTCATAACTTTCCGACAATATACCTAAGAGGCACGTTTCTGGTATAAACTCAATATGTTGCTCAGTTATCATTTCTAGCCATTTATGAATTTTCTCCCAGTAACTCCTTACTTTCTTACATGACCACCACATATGGTAGTATGATCCTGGAGTCTGGTTGCATTTCCAACAATTGGTGGAGGAGTTCTTACACATTTTGGCCAATCTTGCTGGCGGCAAGTGGCAGCTCTAAAACATTTTGTAAAGGTTTTCTTTATATGCCGTGGCCATCTTCAGTTTGTCGTTTCGTTCCCAAATTTGTAACCATTTTTATAATTCTATGTTGTATCCGAAATTCCTTGCTCAGGCAATCATAGTTTCTTTAACTATCTCTTCCTCTATTTTATAGTTCAGTAAATAATTATATATATTTTTAATCAATTTTTCATCTGTCCCCATTAAAATTTTGTCCAATGCTGTTCGTTCTTTGTTTACACCCCATAATTTAATATCTTTTTCGTGCCTTGCTTGGATCTGTAAATATGGCCACCAAGATAAGTCCGACCCCTGCTTCTGCAATTGTTGTCCTAATTTAAGATCCCTTTTTTTCATCTAAAATGTCCTTGTAACATACATCGTGCCTAAGTCATTCTTAGTTACTTAAGTACTTAAGTTACTTAGTTACTTAAACTGAACTGAAATTTTATTTAACACGTCATCAAATCAATACATAAACCAGTTTATTTAGATCCAAAAGCCAGATTTCGTATTTAAACCAGATTATGCTACAAGGTGCTCATTCAAACCAAAGTAAAAACTGAGCCAATACTGCATATTTCCATATTTAGAGAGGAAGGTTAGACTTGTGTATATGCTGAAAGCAGAGGGGAGGAGAAAGAATTGTAGAAAATGTTGAAGGGAAGGCTTTGCCTGGTAGATTATGATTATTTTTTATATTATTTTATGATTATGATTAATTTTGCCTGGTACCTTATGATTCTTGATGAACGTATCTTTTCTTTTATGTACACTGAGAGCGTATGCAACAAGACAAATTCATTGTGTGTCCAATCACACTTGGCCAATAAAAAATTATATTCTATTCTAGATGTACTTTGGAACATAATGGCCAAATCAGTTTCTTCTTTTGAAGGTTTTTAAAATACACATTGCTGCTGCTGTCTCTGAATCTCACCTTTACTGCTTCTCAGCTGTGTGAATAATTTATGCTGAATCCTAAACTCCCCTTCAGAGATCAAGTTGAGTAATGATTAATCCATGAAGTCTAATTCAAAACATCAATAACCCTTTGAATTTAAATATTTGGCTGCATTTAAAATCAATTCCTCCTAAAAAAATTAACCACAACCACACATGTGTGTTAAGGCAGGGAAAGTAGGAAATTGGAAAATTGGAAAATGTATATCATGATGTGGAAAATTCTTTGAATCCTAGGAAATACATTTACTACACACTGCTATTTATCATACTGTTAGGTATAGTATACAGTGAGGATGAAGCAAGTAAATTTATTCAAGAGAAAATATGACATAATGTTGCATTGGACTATACAATGTTGTGTTGGAACTATACAAATTAGTCAGGACTGTAAGGCATAATGTCAATAACATAATATTCTTGTCTTCAGTCCAGATATAAATAGAATGGTGTGGTGGTCTAGTGGTGAAGACACTTGCCTCCTATTCAAAAAGTTGGGAGTTCCATCTTAGGTAGCAGCAGATGTTTCTCTCCTTTCTCACAAAGAAAAAAAAAATCTGCTGCAAACTCCACGTGGCATCAGGAAGGGTATCCGGCTAGTAAATGCTCAGCTCCATCCAGTTGCCCTGAGTCTACCCCGAATTAAGGGGTTACAGGGTTATAAAAAGGGAGAGGTTTTTTTCCCCCCAATACAGGTGTGAATTAAAATGTTGGCACTTTTACAACACCAGTGCTGCTTCACAATTGCTAGATATGCCTCATGCGCTCTTCAGGCATCTTCTCATAGTAACAGTACATGCTCCTGACATCAGCAAGTACACATGTAAGTTGTTTTCTTCAATAGAAGATAATATATGTAGCTCAGGGTTGAACTGTGAAGTCCTTGGTGCTCTCTGAGGTGATGATGTTGCCTAGTTAGGTAATGAAATTATGCAAGCCAACAACTTCAGAGAGTGCACAAAGGACTCAACAGAATGGGTCTTTGTTTAGCTACTATAAATCAATCTGCAACAATAATGTCCCATTATCAAAAGTTGCTAATTAGTACCAATGCAATTCTCTCTCATTTAATTGAAAGAATATAATTGGATAATGTTTATGAAATTATTTAATCCAAATGGCCAAATGCTTTGAATCCATGCAGGCAGCTTCTCATGTTTAAAATCTACGTTAAAATCAGAGAGTTGGCTCAAAACCTAATCTTTATTATGGTTTTAGAGCAGCATAGGCTCAAAACCTAATTTTCAGATTGCATGATATTATGATTCATAATGTATTATAGTATTGACACAGCTGCTGGATAAGACTGAGATCTCTTTTTGTTATGTCTTTAGTCTACCACTTTGTTGTTAGCAAACTCTTGTTGATTTGATTTGCAAAGAGGTATGTCAGATTTGGAGAATCCAGAATCCAGTTGCTTTGATTTAGTAAAAAGTAATAATTGTCCAGTTTTAAAGCTACTTATTAGGCAATTTAATAATTATAATTAAGATTCTGATAAATGTCATCTCAAAAACTGGTACATTTCTTCCCAAACTCTCCTCCTAATTAAAACTCTGGAAGGAGAAGGGAAAATGAAATAAGGAAAATACATTTTGTGATTGAAGAAAAGCATATAATCACTTCACTATCAGTTGGATAACTGTGATGTGCTTTTTTACAGGGGTCCTTGTAGTTAGTAAACTACAGGTTGTCTAGAATGCTGTAGCATCACTACAGAGTAATGTTTCTAAAAAGGTCACACATCATATCTGTTTTGAAATGCTACATTGCTTTCTGGAGTTAATTCAAGAGTTTATTATAAACACCCAGATTGCTAGTAAGTCAGATGGTTTCCATGCTACCTATGGGAGTTTGGTCCCTATTGAGGTAGGTTTTGTAAGTCTCATGATATCCTAACATCAGACCGAGAGAACATAGTGGCAACAACATCGGATGGTGCAAAATGGAGTTCCTTGAATGTTCCAGAAAGGGCTTCTTGAACAATCTAACATAGAGTTTCCCAACTTTCTGGCTTTGCAGACCGGCGGGAGAAAAGAGGGGACATTTCCATATGAGGAGTCTGCAAGTGTGCACATGCACAAGCAGCATGCATTCATGTCTGCTGCTCACTTAAATGGAGCATGCACTTGCCCACTGATCACACAAGTGAGGATGTGCATGTGCATACATTCGCTCGCCGGCTGTTACATGGCTCGGTTGCAAACCCTTCATGGACCACTAGTGGTCTGTGGCCCACAAGTTGGGGACCCCTGATGTAACAGGAATATGGCAATATTGCAGGTTCTGAATCAACTGCCAATATAGTTCTCAATACAGTTCAAGATGCTGGACCTGCTACATGGCTTAGATCAGGGGACAGCAATCTGTGGCTCTGGAGCCGCATGTGGCTCTTTCACCCCTCTGCTGTGGCTCCCTGTCACTCAAAATATGCGTTACAACCGCCAATGTGTGACACCCACCGGCACGCAATTTATTGAGCTTTTCAACCCCCGGTAGGCCAACCATGGATAAATCCAAGAAAAGAAAAGTTTCAGAAGAAAACAGAACATTTAATTCAACTACATAGGCTAGTTTTGTGGCCGCTCAAGAAATAGTCAGGCACAGGAAGGATTTTGTGGCTCCCGGTGTTTTCTTTTCTGTGGGAAATGGGTCCAAATGGTTCTTTGAGTGTTTAAGGTTGCAGACCCCTGGCTTAGATCCAGGGTACTTGAAATATTTTTATTCTTTTTTAAAAAAAATCTGGCTATAGTGTTCATCTAAGTGGGACAAATGGGAATAATTCAATTCTTCCCTACATGGATTATGAAAGGCTGGGTGGAGAAGCAAACATTCATTCTCCCTGAAATCTATATAATGTTACCATTCTGTAAATCTTTAAAGGTCCGTTTGCTTGGTCACTGTGGTCTTAAGTTGGAAATATGGAGCATAAAAATAACAGTGGAGGTCTTATGTATCACTAATAGGGGTTTTTTTAATATATATTTTTGCACATCATGCTTTTTCATTTTGTGCCGTGCTATATTTATGTCAGTGTTTTATTGTTTTATTGCTTTGATACATACTTTTTGAAATTGTGAAAAGAAGATGGGTTATACATTATTTTAAAAAATACATTTTAGTAAGTAGGTATGAATGTTTCCCCTTTCCACAATAGTTCCCAGTCATGGAATTGCTTAGTGTAGTTTACTTCATTGTCATTGCACCTCGTACAATGAAATTAAATGCCATTACTATTGGAACTGGGACTGAGTATAGTTTGTTATAGTTTAGAACAGGGGTCTGCAACCTTAAACAATCAAAGAGCCATTTGGACCGGTTTCCCACAGAAAAGAAAACACTGGGAGCCACAAAAACTTTCCCGTGCCTGACTATTTCTTGAGCGGCCACAAAACTAGCATATGTAGTTGAATAGCTTTCTTGTAGTTTTCTTGGATTTATCCATAGTTGGCCTACCAACGGTTGAAAAGCTCAATAAATTGTATGCTGGCAGGTGTTGCATATTGGTGGTTGTGATGTATATTTTGAGTGACAGGGAGCCGCAGCAGAGGGGCGAAAGAGCCACATGCGGCTCCAGAGCCACAGGTTGCTCACCCCTGGTTTAGAAGGATGTTAAGGCACTTATTTAACTGAGAACAATTTTTAAAGGGGATTAAAAAAAAAAGCTGTAAAAAGTGAGTTTTAAAAAATACCCTCATGATTATCTATAGGCATCTTAAATGACTTGTATGTAAGTATAACTTATATATATATATATTTACAATTATTGGATAACAATGAATGATTTTATTAGATCCAAGCCTCTATAGGCAGAACATGGAAGTCATATATTACAGAAGTCTTCAGACTTTTGCTTTGGGTTTTGCTAATCTTCTCTTCCAGGGTCAGAGAAGGAGAAAAAAAAACATAGAAGGAAAGAAAAAGAATGGAAAACTTGTGTGATAGCTGGAAAAAGAATTTGTTCATCTGTCCAATTTCCGTTTTGTAGTTCATAAGCTAGCACTATCTAATTCAGCCATAAATAATATAATGGGGACCTTTCCATATAAAATATAGTCCGTGATGGCCATCCAAATGAATTTTAAACCAAAATACATTACAATAATCTAAATGAGAAGATACAGAAGCTGGGTGCCTTGGGAAGGTGCAGAAACCAAGGTGAGAAGAACTTTTGGTTGCACTTGAACAATACATTCACCTTTCTCAAAGTTTTATTGTATTGTTTTCCTGGTTCATTTGTGTGTTTGGACTTTTGAGGTAGGTGTGTGTATTAAGATTACACTAAAGGGAGGTTTGATGGCAACAGCCCTTGTCACTGGTCAAGTAAAATTTACCCTAACCCTAATCCTAAAACTTACTAGTACATTAAATGAAGCAAGACAAAGGCACTCCACACAGGCAGGTTCCCTAACTTAAAAACCAAGCTAAATCATGCCAAGCTAAATTGTGCTAATTGAGCTGAGCTAAACTAAACTAAGCTAAGCTAAACTAATCTAAAGTAAACTAAGCTAAACTAAACTAAGCTAAGCTAAAATAAGCTAAATTAAACTAAACTAAACTAAACTAAACTAAGCTAAACTAAGCTAAACTAAACTAAACCAAGCTAAGCTAAGCTAAACTAAACCAAGCTAAACTAAACTAAGCTAAACTAAGCTAAACTAAGCTAAACTAAACTAAACTAAACTAAACTAAGCTAAACTAAGCTAAGCTAAGCTAAGCTAAACTAAGCTAAGCTAAGCTAAGCTAAGCTAAACTAAACTAACTAAACTAAGGTACAATAAACCAAAATAAGCTAAAATAAGATAAAATAAGATAAACCAAACTAAACTAAGATAAGACAAACTAAACTAAGATAAATTACTGCCATGCTGTGCCAGAATTAGTAGATTTCCATATGCAACTTTGGACTGAAGGAAATCCTTTGTTTCAGAGGTGGCAAGGAATGTACTAAGGAACCAATTTATTAAATCAAGCAACCTACTGGGATTGACTTTGATTTTGAAGGAGGAAAATGTTTCAGAATATGCATGGTTGCTATTTTGTCACCTTTCAGTATCTCCTTAGAACAGCTACTGTATGTCTAATTTTTTTTCAGGATTGAGAAGCTGCCTAACTGATATAATATGCTGCTCCACCAAAGAAACTTTTGATTTAAAGAGTTGGTGCTATATGGACTTCCAGCTATGCTCCAAAGAAGATTTTTCTCCTCTGAACTCGAAGAACAACAAATTTATACCACAAAGCTTTTTAATTCAAAGATGTTATCCATATCTGGTTCAAAAGTATATTTTTTAAAAAAATAAAGTTAACTTTTCAAAACAAATCAATCCCATGTACAGTTCTAAATCGAAACATCAAATTGAGTAGGCCTGATCTTGCTGAATGAAACTGTTTTACACAAGCTGAATATGGAGAACATTCGTAGCAAGAAAAGAAATGATGCAAACTCTCAGAAACAACCTAGCGTTTGACATTTTTTTGTCTGTGAAAAGAAGGATCGCTGTTATTTTTTTTCTTTCAGAAATGTAATTGCAGTTGTAAGTTAAACACTAGGATCAAGATTATCAGATCCTTTAGATAATGATTTCCCCCCTCTCACTACCAATCAGAAGTAGTTACAAATTAATCAGTTCTACTTTAATTAGCCAATTATTTTACATGACATTTTAATTCTATTCTGAAATTTTTATTTTCCAGTCCTAATTAGTTTTTTGTCTCATTTGAATTAAACATTTAATTAAAACATTTGCTCCTTTTTGTGGTGAAATGATGCGTGAAAGATAAATATGGTAAGCAACTAAATTGGACCCTTTTGGATTTTTTTCCCCCTTCATGTCTTGGTATTTATTCAAGATCGTCTGAAAATGGGATTTGGATTGCATGATCTCCTTCAAATAAACTCATCTTGGCACAACAATATGCATTATGATAGATTACCGGCTATTGCTACATTTGGGCCAAATTAGAGATTATTTTAATTATGTAATTAGCACAAATGCTAAAGTTTCTAAAAACAAAAGCAATAATACCAGGAGCATTGGGTGTGAGGATTAAAGAATGTTGGGGAGAAGGGAATAATACAGATATAATCTTTCTCATTTAGGCGATTATTTCTATGGACAAATAGTTCCCAATCAGTAATTAATCCTACAACAAAGATAAAGCAAACTAGATTGGACGCTCATCCAAAACATATTATTGAATGTTAAAAAAAATAATGAATGAATGAATGAAAAAAGCCTATCTCCTGTTCTATTGGACCCTATTTGCCTAAGACATACAATAGGAGGTATGATCACGTGAAGTGTTAATACCACTTTAATTATTGTTATTAATTAATTAATTAATTAACTATACTTGGTAAGGCCACACTTCGAATACTGCATTCAGTTTTGGTCGCCGCTATGTAAAAAGGATGTGGAGACTCTAGAAAGAGTGCAGAGAAGAGCAATGAAGATGATTAGGGAACTGGAGGTTAAAACATATGAAGAACGGTTGCAGGAACTGGCTATGTCTAGTTTAATGAAAAGAAGGACTAGGGGTGACATGAAAGCGGTGTTCCAATATCTTAGGGGCTTCCACAAAGAAGAGCCTGTAGTACAGTGGTTTAAAGCACCCTGTTATTAACATCTATTAACATCTGCTGCTTGCAATTACTGCAAGTTCGAATCCCACCAGGCTCAAGGTTGACTCAGCCTTCCATCCTTTCTAAGGTGGGTAAAATGAGGACCCAGATTGTGGGGGCAATAAGCTGACTTTGTATAAATATACAAAAGTATGAAGGCTATTGCTTAACGCACTGTAAGCTGCCCTGAGTCTTCGGAGAAGGGCGGCATATAAATCAAATTAAAAAAAAAAAAAAGAGGGAGTCAAACTATTCTCCAAAGCACCTGAGGGCAGGACAAGAAGCAATGAGTGGAAACTTATCAAGGAGAGAAGCAAATTAGAACTAAGGAGAAATTTCCTGACAGTTAGAACAATTAATCAGTGGAACAACTTGCCACCAGAAGTTGTGAATGTTCCAACACTGGCAGTTTTTAAGAAGATGTTGTATAACCATTTGTCTGAAGTGGTGTGGGGTTTCCTGCCTAAGCAGAGGATTGGACTAGAAGACCTCCAAGGTCCTTTCCAACTCTGTTTTATATTATATTATATTATATTATATTATATTATATTATATTATATTATATTATATTATATTATATTTTGATATGTGGTCTTATTTTAATATTCTCATTTGAAGTACTGTGTTATCAATTCTTCCGTGAGAAAGCTGTTCTAATTGCTTTAGCCTAGTTCAGCCACTGTTCCATGTCTAAATAGCTAGCCATATATTTCCATCTACACTGGAATATGGTCATATGTATTTATTTTATTTTTGTTTTTGTTTATACACTATGGAACCAAGAGCAGGCTGGTGGCTTAGGGGTGAAAACATTTGCCTCCCACTCGGAAGGTTGAGGGTTCAATCCAGAGGTGGGTTTCAGCAGGTTCTAACCAGTTCTGGAGAACCGGTAGCGGAAATTTTGACTAGTTCGGAGAACCGGTAGTAAAAATTCTGACTGGCCTCGCCCCCATCTATTCTCTGTCTCCCAAGTTGCAGGTGATTGGGAGGGAATGGAGATTTTATAGTATCCTTCCCTTGGAGTGGGGTGGGAATGGAGATTTCCCCTTCCCCTGCCACGCCCACCAAGCCACACCCACCAAGCCACACCACACCATGCCCACCAAGCCATGCCCACAGAACCGGTAGTAAAAAAAATTTGAAACCCACCACTGGTTCATTCCTAGGTAATGACAGATGTTTCTCTCCTGGGGCACAAAGAAAAAAAATACCTGCTGTGAACTCCAAGTGGTGTCAGGAAGCGTACCTGGCCAGTAAACCCTCAGCTTCATCCAGTCATCCTAACTCCACCCCGAATTAATGGATTATAGGATCATAAAAAGGGAGTTATATATTATGGAATTAAAAGAATATCTTCCTGAAATAGTTACATACTCCTGGCATTATATGTTTCATGAAAGGTATCCAGTCTAGAAACACAGGTGCTCATGCAGCATAATTTTTTCATTTTTTCATTGTGTTTATTTTCCCATAAATTATTTTCCCCAAATTTTTGTGACTCCCCCGTGAAACTGGTGTGTATCATGAAGTTATAATTGGATCCAGCTAATTACAATATTCAAGTCCAAGAGAGAAAGGCCTGCAGAGATATTGCCTTTCAGCAAATGAAAAACCTATATGAATTATCTTACCAGTGATCGTGAAACAGACCTTAGTATTGTTCAAATGTCTTTTACCCAAAGCCAAAATTCCAAGTGCAGTACCAGCCCAATATTACTACAGAATTTATAGCCAACAATTATCAGCTGAAATAACTCTGGCCTGGAATCTGCATGATGGTAATTGCTATGAATAATTAAGGAAACCACCATAAATTTTAATGGGGATGACTTGATATAAGGCTACATCCTGTGAGCCTCCATAGTGAAAAAAAAGAGAAGCAGTCTTAAAAAATAAATACATAAAAATTGCTTACATATTTATTTTTAATTTAAAAACCAACAGCACATTACTCTCACCTCCCCACAAAATCATGTTTAAACCATCAGCATGTGCTTCATTTATTCAGTATTAAACTGCTATTTGAAAGGTAAATAACTTCTCATGATTCTGAAAGCAAAAAAAAAAAAAAAACCCCGTTCAATTTTTCTTGATACACAAACAGAAACGGTTTTAAAAATATTGTTTGTGAATTTGCTTCCAGTAGACATAACTTATTCATAATGCAGAATACTACAATGAAACAATAAAGGAAATGCATTAATGTGTGTGTTTTCCTCACAGTAAAGTTGGCTAGACAACTTTGAGAAAAGTAATATGTGCTTTTAGAGTTTGCTTAAAAATGAATCACTTACAGTATATCATATATCTCTGCCTCTCCTCTTGGCAACTATTTTTCTTAACAAGATGGAGAAAAGACAAGCCTTTAAAGATGGAAAATTGATTCACTTGTTAATCAAGTCTGATTAGTCTAGAAGGCAGGCAACTGTTGTTAAAAGCAATATTTTTGGGGGGGAAATCATCACAGAAAAATTGCTGCAGCTTTTTTTCCCCATGAATTCTTAATGCCAAAGTGAGGCAGTTTTGTGACATCTAACAAAAGTTACCAAAAAAAAGGGGGGGGGGGAATGAAATAGCATTTTCTTTAGCTTTAGTCTGGTCTCCAGTGATCAAAATGACAGGTTGCATAAACGTTCATATATTAGACTTGCAAATCATCTCAGCAAAGTTTCTTGATTTGATTTGGCCTGGATGCAGTGAGGATTAATTTGAAAATTGAGATAATATTTTTGGGAGCTGGTCTCAAACGGCAATCCATTTGTATGGCTTTATTTTATTTTATTTTTTTAATGTGAAATGGAACTTTTTCTAAATCATAAGATATGGGAAATGATTGGGAATTTATACTGACAAAGGAAGGCAAATATATGTGTCCCAGGATTCAATTTGGGTCTGTCACCGGGACCAGAGGTTTTGTATTCCAAGCTTTCAGGCACATGTTGGAGCCCATCTTCAGGGAACTAGCCTAGAGAGAAGTTCCCTGAGGATGGACTCCAGCACGAGTCCAAAAGCTCAGAATACAATACCTCTGGTCCTGATTACCGACCCAGATTGAATACTGCAATTTATACTCACTTTGCATGTCATCTTGAATGTTTGTTAAAGTATAATTGAACAAACTACTGAAGACATGATGGAACATGGAAAACACTCAGAGATACAAAGACATCCTTGACCATTTCATTACTAAATAAATTCAGAAACACCCAAATTTCATTGAAATTGATTTCTGTTCAATTCCATTCTCATCATATTGAGAAATTGGTAAGGCCTGGCCAGGAAATTGAAGGAAGATTTCCTCTAAATAGCACTCTTCATGTTGTTTGCATCAGTGGTGAAATCCAATTTTTTTACTACCGGTTATGTGGGCATGGCTTGGTGGGTGTGGTTTGGTGGGCATGGCAGGAGAAGGATACTGCAAAATCTCCATTCCCTCCCCACTCCTGGGGAAAGGATATTGCAAAATCTCCATTCCCATCCCACTCTGGGGTCAGCCAGAGGTGGTATTTGCGGGTTCTCTGAACTACTCAACACTTCCACTACTGGTTCTCTGAACTGCACAAAATTTCCACTATTGGTTCTTCAGAACCTGTCAGAACCTGCTGGATTTCACCCCGGTTTGCATCTTAACCAGTAGCCTCTCCTCTCCTCTCCTCTCCTCTCCTCTCCTCTCCTCTCCTCTCCTCTCCTCTCCTCTCCTCTCCTCTCCTCTCCTCTCTCCCATCACACCACATCACATCCCTTTCAATCATCATCATATTGTTTAATTTTACTCATAGATCCCACAAAACAATAATCTCTAAACTGTAATTTCAGCCTATGTTGATTCTTGAAATCTCATTAATCCTTTCCAGGTCAAAAGGTGTTGCCAAAAGGTGTCTTCCATTAATTTGAATGCATTAATTTAACAAAATTGTTAAAAATATGGAGACGCTTTCGAAAGATGAAATAATTGTTTTACCTTACAATCCCATCTAGAAACTGTCTAGTAATCTGTATATATAAAAGTGAAATCCACTCACTCATCATGAAATCTCCAGAATCGTAAAGCCTACAAACTTGAAATATGCCACATATGTTCCTCTTGGCTTCTAGGTGCTCACTAAGAAAGGATTTTTCGAAATGACCATCAGATCATTAGTATTTCATATACAGTATATTCATGTACAGTATATTAACACACTCTGATGCTAAGGAGTTAGATGGTCTACTCTCCCACCCCACCTGAAAAGTTCAAACTGCCAGTTGCCTCATATTCCTTTACCTCAGTTCAAACTGGCAACATTCCACTCCTTCACTCAGGAACAGTCTGGGGCTCCTTACAGTACCAAAGGTTGCTACCTCACCAAAATGTCTACGCCTTCCACCTATGGAACTGCTTCCAATCTCAAGGTGGTGGGAGAGATATTCCCTTATGAGTTTCAATCAACGACCACCACTGAGCCAATGAATTGTGAACTGAATTTCTCCTGTATAGTGTCCCAACCCCAACTCACTTCTTACACTGACCTCCTCAGTTCAGATGAATCTGTTCCTTCTACTGTAACACCAGTTAAAGGGAAAAGAGGGGGAAATGCAGGAAAAGATTTACAGATGCGATTAGGAGAAACAAGTAAGGGAAGCTGCAGAAAAGTATCATCAAAGTCATCCCAAAGTCAATAGAGAGGCTGTAAAAAAGTATACATCTAATAACCCCTATGATAATCAGGCAGCTACAGCTAAATATGCCAACATTCAAAGTGCAGGGCAGGTCTACCACAGGATAGGAAGTATCATGGCGGGGCCTCAGAAGCAGCCTTCATTTCTCCAAATATACTTTGTTGGTGATGATGACAATGAGAGGGACATCCATTGTGGAATTTACCCAAGCGTTACTCCAGAACTGATTAGTTCAATTTATCATGCCCAATCACATAGTTTCGTAGCAAAGCACATGTATCCAGCTAGTATTTGTATATTACTACATGGCTCCTGGCTTGTTTTCTCATCTTTATGAACACTCTCTGTCCTTACCAGACACTTTTCATTGTTACTAATTGTGAAATAATAAGGAGGTGTGTGTAACCAAATCTTTCAGGGATTATTTGTTGTGATACACCTGATATTGGATCTAAGAGGTGTTCCACAAAGCATTTGATCTTATCCCCGGCAACAATGATTCATTTTGTGGAGCTCTATCATTTCCAATTAAGGATTACATGCAGTGATGATGATTTGCTTCCCTGCAGCTCTGAGTTCCATTAGAGATTCAATTATTAAAAAAGGGTGAAGCTTAATTAAATAAACTTAATTAAAAATAAATTAACCCTTATTTCATGGAACAGCCTGAGAGTTTCATCTTGACAAAGGAATGTGCAAACCCCATCAAGTTACTCTCTCTAACAAATGTCTCGGAATGTTAGATTTATTCATATTTCAGATCAGATGTTTTGCCATCCTGGAACAATAAATGAATTAATAAATGATTAACAGGACTCTGTTCAGCAACTAGAATTGGAATATTTATAGAATTTCGAACATACTGAAGAGTAAACAAGAACTATAGAATAGAAGAGAATAAAAGGATTATAGTTCACCAAAAATCAAGTTCACCAAAGAAAGTAGAATCAAAGTCATACTTGTCCTAAAGGTGATTTTTCAAGAGGCAACTGGACTTTCTGGTTTTTCTTTGAAGACGTTTCATTTCTCATCCAAGAAGCTTTTTCAGCTCTCAGACAAGTGTGACCTGGATGACTGAGTATCTCCACAGACAAAGTCGTACTTCTTTTAATAGATGAATGCCAGTTTGGTGCTATAGATAAGGCTATACTTCGGGACTATGAGGAATGGTCTTCTTTAATGAAGAGATGTGGTGGCTCAGTGGCTTAATGATTCTGGAGATGGTCTTTGTTTCAGCATTTGAGTCCCAACATTGCTTGGCAGAGTGAGCTCCCATCACTCGCCTCAGCTTCTCCCTACCTAGCAGTTTGAAAGC
Source organism: Ptyas mucosa (assembly GCA_012654045.1). Lineage (NCBI taxonomy): Eukaryota > Metazoa > Chordata > Lepidosauria > Squamata > Colubridae > Ptyas > Ptyas mucosa. The sequence goes on from WNWU01000063.1 coordinate 11,164,668, forward strand.
AAGTAGATAAATAGGTACCACTTCCGTGGAAAGATGAAAAAAGCCAGCATTTTATGTAGATTGTTAGAATTCTGCTGGTGATGGCTTTTTTGCTAGGCAGTTTTGGTGAAGTGAGAGGGCTCAGCTTTAGATTCTGCAGGAAATCTACACCACCTTTTTTGTGTGTGATAAGGTTGATTAATGTGGCTCACCTTGGGAAAAAAAAGACAAGCATGAACCAAAGAGGGCTAGCAATCTTAGACAGCCAAACTACTATCCTGTATCAACATTGTAGTCTCCTGACTAATTAACATCACCACATGCTAAATAAATAAATGCCTTAATGGATGGAAGGTGGCTTGGTGACTTTAAGTCTCCCTCCGCCCCTTCTCTCTCTAATCAACATCTCAAAATTATTATTTACACAATTATGTATGCCTGAGTGGAATAAATAAACATGGAATATATAATAAATCTAAAAATGAATAAACCAACCAATCATTGGATTCGATATATCTAACACATTATCTGAGCTGTTATGAAACATATAGTTTGAGTCTGAAATGTTGCTATTTTTGTCATTTTTGCGCTCTTTGTCATTTCTGCTATTTTTGTTAAGCCATGGAAAACAGATAATCCTACTGATATTACAGGAAGGAACTTTTTCTCCCTGCATTATAATCCTAACAAATTTACCCTAAAGCTATTTTTTTTCACTTAGACAGAAATGTATATCTGTACTACAGCAACTTCAGATGAAATATTAATTATTTCGCTCTGGTCACGGTGTTTGAGTGTATTAGCAAATCTTTTTCAAGCCCTGTCCTTAATTTTAATTTAAAAACATAGAAAATAAACATGCATAACTTGCATCTATCATGACCATGAAGTTTATTTTTATTGCAGTCTTTTAATATGAAAGTACTGTGGTGATCCTGCTACACCAATTTAAGTTTGATGCTGAAACTGCTGCCTTAGGAGGAACAAAATATCTAACTTCTTGATGATCATGGAAGAGAATGGTACCTACCAATGATAGCTTTAAGTAACAAAGAAATGTTTCATTTGAATGAGAGTATACTGTCTACCACAAAACATTTTAACTATGTAAGCACACCATGATGCTTTTATGAGCCAGCAAATCTCCCTTTTCTTATAAATTGCTTGCAGAGAAGTTTGAGAAGATCAGGGACTCACGTCGTCTTTTTCCTACTTTACAGGGTAATAGGCATTTTGTTTTACATTCCAGTCCTCAACTGGCTGGTTTTAATTCAAACACACCATAAACAAAAGCAGTGTTCCATGATTTTAACACACTAAATTGAAACTACCAACTGTCTGAAACTATGATTCACCAGGATTTGGCAAAGAAGGAAATGAGAATTGCTGTGGAAACATGGACACCTTTTAAGAGGGTAGATAATTGAATTGTGGGCTCCTTGATGCTCTCTGAGCTTGGTGGTTTTCTTGAAGACATTACATTACCAATCTAGTCACATCAGTGCATTAGTAATGAAACATCTCCAAGAAAAGTACCAAGCTCAGAGAGCATCAAGGACACCACAGTTCAACCCTGAGCTACAAATATTCTCTTCTATAGATAATTGAATGATGGAAGAACAGCAAGTGGGGTAGGAGCTGGGAGATGAGCTGGCAACATCATTGTCCCGTTATGCACTATCCTGGCAAATTACCAGAATAGCAGATGTTTTTCAACAAGAAACTCTAAGCAACCTGATTGCCCAGTCCACCACATTTATTCTGAATCCAGTCGTGGAGAAAATAGATACTTATCATGCTGTGAAACTAATTTTCTGGATTTGCGCACACACACTGAACCATACATTAGCTTCAGGGGTTGAGTTTGCCCAGTGGAATAGGCTAAATTGTCAACGGCTACTTTGCTTCATGCAAATACAATCACTGAGCTACAAATTAGTTAAGTGTATATTAATTTTCTGCATCATATTTCTTTCAAACTAAGTTTCAATATTATTCCCATTTTCATCATTCCTTTTCTGGATTTTTGTGAAGCTATACGTCCAGCTATAATGCTTAAATTTGATTTGGGACACACAGCTAGTACCATTAATTTATGGTACAGAAAACTGACTTAATTTAATAAGACATTTAAAATTAGGGTTCCAATAGCTGCCAAATACTGAGGTTGGGTTTGCCCAAGATGTACATACACATGTACAATAGCAATAGCACTTAGCACTTAGAATTATATACCACTTTATAGTGCTTTACAGCCCTCTCTAAACAATTTTACAGAGTCAGCATATTGCTCCCAATGATCTGGGTCCTCATTTTACCCACCTCAGACGAATGGAAGGCTGAGTCAACCTTGAGCCTGGTGAGATTCAAACTGCCAAATTGCAGGCAGCCGTTAGTCAGCAGAAGTGGCCTGCAGTACTGCACTCTAACCACTGCGCCATTGAGGCTCAGTACGAAAGGAACCTACCCTCCCATTTTGTGTCTGTTATAACCTCTTTGTGTATTTTTTAAAGTGTTGCCTGCATTATTGTTACCCTCTTATTTTCAAGTAATTTTACTGTATTTTATGTCTACTTCTTTTATTAATAACTACATGTTTGTATATTTTTTTTATTAGAGTGTCCTCTGGCCCGAAGGCTGTAAATTCTACCTTTCAAAATAAAATTACAATTTTATCGTCAGCATACTTACTTAGAAAGAAGTCCTATAAAAATAGTTGGCCTCACTCTCAATAAATCTGCACGCACTCAAGCTGCACATCTCCAAAATATTATTTTATTCATATGCAAATCTGTACATCTATTCATGTTCATATTATTAATGATCTAAAAGAAAAATAATTTAAATAGCAGGCATACTCTTTCTCCTTAAAAGCAAGCGTTCTTGTTCTATTCTAACTAAGCACTGCTTAGTTGAATGGAACTAACATGAATAAACACACACATTCATTTAACATGGAGCAGAAATAAAACATAAATTATGTTGCTGTTCTTATTATTAGTAATGGTAGTAGTAGTAGTATACCATTCTGGACAAGTGGTTATCCAGTATCTTAAAAGCCTAGTTTCCTATAAAACAAATACCTGGACATTGTGCTATTTTTTTTTCTTTGTAGTACTAGGCTAAGATTAATTTAGAAAATCCTTCTGGAATTTACACTGAAATATTCTCATCCAAGATCCTGATAATTACTGCAAAGGAATTCACTTGATATGAATGGCTGAAGCACAGCTACATCTGCACTTACAGCTCATGTTTTTTTTTTAAATGAAATCTATAAAAGTACTCTCATTTTCCCCCATGAATTTGCTATTTTTTAACCTATAATCTTAGTTTATACTCAGAAAAAAAGACAATTCACTAAATATTCTGCCTACACTAGTAAACAAACCTCAACTTGATATTTTAAAATGAAAATTGCAAAACAAGATCAATTTGCTATACAGCATTTCATGAAATGCCTTCCCTCATCTATAATTTTTATGGCTCTGACAATCTGAGGTACTAATTTTCTCTTGTCAGAAAGATAATAAGTTAGGACATTTTATTAAAACAGGGATTGGGGTGAAAACAAAGGGAATTCATTTTTTAATTGCAGTTGTGTAGGTAGTTTTTATGTCATATATCCAGGAAAGTAACTGTTAAAATTTCAGAAAGAAAGAATTTTGGTGCAGTGTTTATGGCAAAAGTAGTCTCCTCATGAAAATGCATTCCAAGTTCTTCTCACAGATGCTTAGAAAGATGTAATGCTTAGTAGGGATGTAATGCTTTTCCCGCAAATTGTCTAAAATAAATAAACCATGTTAGCATCAGTCCTATGAAAGATGAAATGAATTCTTAATGATATTTCACAAATCAAATTGTGATTGATAAATATAATGTAAAATGCAAAAACTGGAGATTAAATCAGGCTTCACATTTTCCATTCTAGAGTTTGGGGTAATTGTATTAACTCTTAGGCATCTAAACCAAGAATTAAGCTAAGAAAGTGTGGGCAAAAGGTTCTTGATTACCTTAGATTGATTATCTAGCATCCCCAGAAATATAGGTGGATTGTCTCCCAGCAAAGCTACTGTATTTCCCCCAATTGTTTCCTTTTCTGGCAGAAACATTTAAAGAATTCTAGAAAGAGTGCAGAGAAGAGCAACGAAGATGATTAGGTGGCTGGAGGCTAAAACATAAAGAATGGTTGCTGGAACTCGGTATGTCTAGTCTGATGAAAAGAAGGACTAAGGGGGACATGATAGCAGTGTTCCAATATCTCAGCGGCTGCCACAAAGAAGAGGGAGTCAAGCTATTCTCCAAGCACCTGAGGGTAGGACAAGAAGCAATAGGTGGAAACTAATTAAGGAGAGAAGCAACCTAGAACTAAGGAGAAATTTCCTGACAGTTAAAACAATTAATCGGTGGAACAACTTGCCTCCAGAAGTTGTAAATGCTCCAACACTGGAAGTTTTTAAGAAAATATTGGATAACCATTTGTCTGAACTGGTGTAGGGTATCCTGCCTCAGCAGGGGGTTGGACTAGAAGACCTCCAAGGTCCCTTCTAACTCTGCTATTCTATTCTATTCTATTCTATTCTAGTCTAGTCTAGTCTAGTCTAGTCTAGTCTAGTCTAGTCTAGTCTAGTCTAGTCCAGTCCAGTCCAGTCCAGTCCAGTCCAGTCCAGTCCAGTCCAGTCCAGTCCAGTCCAGTCTAGTCTAGCCTATCTAGTCTATTCTATTCCCCAAATAAAAAACTATTGGATTATTGTTAATCAGTGACCAAAGAAAATAATTAAATGGTAAAATTGAAGGTATTTTTTGCATATCTGGTTGTTTCAGTTCATTTCATTCAGGTGTATCTTTTCAAGCAAAGATAAATATTTTCAGGATTAGACACGCTGCAAGCCTATGATTTTCAACCAACAAATATTCCCCATGATTGATTGATTATGTGCCATTAAATCAATACTGATTTTTAGGAATCTTATAAATAGATTTTTCTCCATGACAAATCTATCACTAATCTGGTCTTTCAGATTATGTGGTAGCACATAATCTTTGTAATGCACTGATTTATGTTCCTGGTGGTCATTTTCATATCTTTCTTTTTATCTTTCCCAGCTTTAGAGCCAAATAATTCACCTATACTGAATATAATGGAATTTGATTTTTAAATAAATAGAAGTTATACAAATACACTGCTGTTATTTGCAAATGCATACCACAAATGTTTGTGCCAAGTATGGAACTATTCTGCTGTTCTATATGTTTCATTCAACTATTTCAAAATAATTTTTAATGTTGCGAGACATTTCTAAGACATAACTGGCAACGATTCAGTCATGCATTGAATTAGATCAAAAGATTAGAAGCTATTTGATATTCCACTCAAGTTTTTTTTTCAACTCCCAAGATTGTATTTAGCCTTCATATCACAATTCTAGAATATTTTTGATTTCTGCCGGTCATCACTTTAGAACAATGGGTTAAGTGAATTCAACAGGAATTCTAATTTCATTTTAGTATGCTAAATGTGGATTTACAACTCCTTTTTTAGGGAAGTTACCAAATTTACAGTAGTTCCCTAGATTGTTGTATAAGCATTTTATTGTGGCTTAGCATATACTACAAACTTGGATACTAGACAGAAATTCATTTTCAGCAATCGTTAAGATGAGGAATCATGTTGCTTCGGCTTCAAATATTTGTGTCTCAAGAAAATATTTTTTGAACTTTACCGACCAAAACTATATGAACATCAATCATTTTTGTACAGTCTGAATACTCTTCAAGTGCAGCAGTATTGTCTAGAAAGATTGAGAGTCTTATCAACCCTATTCACAGCTCCAATATTTCAAATGTCTTACTTATAGTTGTATCGCATTGTGTCAGAGTTCAAAATACATTATCTGGTATAAAATTTTATTTCTTCTTGACAATGTATTATTTTAGATCAGTAGAAAGACTTATGAGTTCTTCAGGTAATGTCAGGTATGAACAATCAGACCTACACATTCAGAATTCAAACTAGCTACTTTATCACATTCTGCCTACGATACATGAATCTCTCTAGACTAGCAACCTTCACTTGGGAATAAATAGCTAAGGCTCCAAAGAACATGCAGAAGATTGGTCCTAACCCTACTCTTGAGCCCTCCTCCCTGCCAGGTTGGTTCCTTCTCAACAGATATTCAGCTAAACAAGTAAAAGTTCCAATTACCATATTTTTCGGAGTATAAGATGCACCGGAGTATAAGACGCACCTAAGTTTTTGGGGAGGAAAATAAGAAAAAAGCTGATTGGCAGGTGGATCGGCTTCCTGGAATATTCCCAATCAGCTCTTCCCAGAGGTGAATTTTAGCAACAGGTTCCTTGGTTGTCAGCTCTGTGCCTTGCTTTTTTTTTTTTTTTTTTTTGCTTTTATTTTCTGCCTCGGAAACTTCTGAAACTCTATTTCAGAAAAAAACATTTTTTCCTGCCTCTGAAAGCCTCCAAAACAGCTTCAGAAAAAAAGCCTCTGAAGCTCTGTTTTGGGGGCTTCTTTTCTGAAGCTTCATTTCTGATGCCTTTTTCAGCCTCTGAAACCTCTGTCTGAGAAGCTGGGTGGGGCTACATTCAGAATATAAGATGCACCCAGATTTTCACCCTCTTTTTTGGGGGGAAAAGGTGTGTCTTATACTCCGAAAAATGTGGTAGTAAATTAATGGGACATAACATTAAGATTGTTTCATCAATTTGAAACACTTGGTATGTTGGCCAAATGTTCAGAATGATTTGAATGACATTTTTATTCAGAAGGTAATGTGGATTGTAGAAATATTGTTTGTGGCCTCTACATGTCCAGCTGAGTACAAAAGTATAAACTCAAATTCCCCTCATCTCAAATTGAGTAACATTTATGAAGGCAGTGGATGGGATTCAGGATTATGTAAATGACCATGTTGTCCTACAGTCATTCATTTTTTTCATGAATATGTATGTGTTGGTATCTTTTTATCTATTTATTGATATTTATTTATTTAACATATGTTATCTACACAGGTCATACAGGGTTATGAAGTGTAGACTACCTATACCCTGGGCAACATTCTGTCTTAACAGAGTGACTAAAAGTCTACACACATGGTGACCAAATAGGATATGGCTTCCCTCATGGTCAGAAACTACAGAGGCAACAATTAGATTACAATAGAGTTTTTAAAGAACTCACTGACAAAAGATATTGGAGCCTGGATCCATATTTTGCAATTAAGCATAAAAGGTTTAAGTAGAAATAGGGAGTACCTAAGTAGACTGGCCATTGATAATAGAATAAATATTATAAGTTATTATGTTACAAGAGACTCAGTTTAATCACTTCAAAAAATTACAACAAAGTTACATTTCACATGTGAAGAAAATTTCTTGAAGGAAATTATGGAATTGATTGGTCGGCAGTGGTGGTTGGATTCACTTTTGATCTCCATTCCTCAATTCCTACAGATACAGAAAAATATTTTTAAATGTATGTTATGAACAAATGGTGTCATAAACAAATCTAATTGTACCTATGGCAAAAATGAAATCTGATTTTTTACAGACTGTTCTCTGTTAAGATTAATTCGTTTACCTGATATTTTATAATCATTTCCTAAACTACTTTCTTATTTTATCCATGGTAGGCCAATGCAGATAATAGAAATTGCAATTTACAACCAAAAATGCACTGATAAAAAGATCAAAACAAGTTTTTATTATCCGTTAGAGAATTAGAGGATTATAGGTATTCCTTCTATTCACCAAGTATGTATATAATTCAAGTTATCACTCTGTCAAATATAATATTATGTTCCATTCTGTTTTTGGAGTGTTTATATTATCACTTTGGTTGTTATATTTGATCTTATTATTGTGTGAGACGGATTATGTAGGAGTATCACAAATATCTGTGAAAGCATAGATTCTTTTCACCCAATTAGTGGTTGTCAAGATGGAGCCTGGATATGATTCCCTCGAAAATTTGATAATTAAGGGATAACAAAGTTGATTCAGGCCACTCTTTTAGGTGAGGAAGGTTATAAAAGTAACAGTGGTTTTTTAATAATTATTTTGTATTGATGAAGTATATTTGTTTGATTAACTTTTTTAATGATTAAAGGGGGCTGAAAAGCACTTGCTAACAAATATAATGGAAATGAATGCTTAAATATTATTTTGAGCATCTTAAAATGGCAAAATTGACTGTAATTACACAGAGAGAAGAGGCAAATGTGGTCAAAAGGCATTAGTATATTCACTTAATGCAAAGAAGAATTGTAATGCCATTTCAACTTCCACTGTTCTGTACCAGAAATTACATAGTATTTTTCTCTTAATGTGTTGACATGTTTAAAATAGGCAAAATTGTTGTTGTTGTTTTAGAGTAGCTCAATAATAATATTAGAAAATGGTAGAATGATTCTACCTCCCATCTGCTGAAGCAGTTAAAATAAATAAATAAAAAGATGAACCGTATTTTTTGGAGTATAAGACGCACCTTAGTTTTTGGGGAGGAAAATAAGAAAAAAGATGATTGGCAGGTGGATCAGCCGCCTGGAAGACCCCCAATCAGCTGTTCCCAGAGATGAATTTTAGCAACAGGTTCCTTGGTTGTCAATTCTGTGCCTTGCTTTTTTTTTTTCTGCCTCTGAAAGCCTCCGAAACAGAGTTTCAGAAAAAAAGCCTGTGAAGCTCTGTTTGGGGGCTTCTTTTCTGAAGCTTCTTTTCTGATGCTTTTTTCAGCCTCTGAAACCTCCATTTGAGAAGCTGGGCAGGACTACATTCAGATGATAAGACACACCCAGATTTTCACCCTCTTCTTGGGGGGGGGGGAGGTGTGTCTTATACTGTGAAATACGGTACTTCCATCAGCCGTAATACAATAAAATCCAAAAATCAGGGATTTCAGAGTGAAGAAAGCAGTAGGGTAGAGTTGGCATTGGGTAGAGATTTGAGTGTCTTACTTGGAAAATAGGAAAAACAAAACAAAATGAAATGAAATTCACCTTAGTCAAGTACCTATCTTTTTTTAAAAAAAAATGCTGCAAGTAATATTTAGGAAAATTTTATTGGCATAACTGTATGGGAAAGTTCCTTTAAGTAATGAATTAAAATCATCTTGCTAATCATCTTACCAATTCCTTTAGGTCTAGGACAACTCACTGCCAGTAGTTCAGACAAATGGCTATCCAATCTCTTCTTAGAAACCTCCAGTGAAAAAGCACCCACAACTTCTGAAGGCAAACTGTTCCACTGGTTGATTGTTCTCACTGTTAGGAAATTTCTCCTTAGTTCTAGGTTGGTTATCTCCTTGATTAGCTTCAATTCATCCAATAGCTTCTTTTCCTGTCTTTAGGTGCTTTGGAGAATAGGTTGATCCCTTCTTCATTGTAGAGGTCCTTCAAATATTACAATCATACTATCAAGTTACCCTAATCCTTCTTTTCATTAGACTAGATATACTTAATTCCTTCAACTGTTCATGTGTTTTAACCTCCAGTCCTCAATCATCTTTGTTGCTCTTCTCTGCACTCTTTCTAAGGTCTCAACATCTTTTTATATCTACTCAAAACGTATTTTCTATATCTGCAAACCTGGGGTACCCTGGGCATTTTCTATACCATCCCAAGGGAGAGGGAAGGATTCCACTCAGCAAGTTATTTCACTACCTTCATTGACCTAACAGTAGCATTGATACAATCCTAAGAGAAAGATTGTACAAGAAATTAGGAGAGACTTCAATTGATTGTCACTTAGGGAGATTGTGCTACTCTGCAGGAATACCTATGTTCATTTGATGACAATGGAGTCCTCATTATCCTATCCTCATCACAATACAAATTAAAGAGTGCTGTATCCTTGCCCCATTACTGTAAAGCTTCCTTTTTAATTGCATTTTTCAGGCTGTGTTAATTAACACATTTCATCCCCTACAGTTGACACACAAATCCATGTCTATCTTACTATATGCTGCTCTTGCCATCCTTTCTCCCTCTCAAATAGGATTTCAAAGAAGCCTCCAAACATAACTTCTTCTACCATGAACATTTATAATTATTCAAAAACAAAACTGATCCTAAAGGACTTTTCAACTGCCAATATAAACAACAAATAAATGTATCTCACCAAGTGCTTTAAATATCTAGGTATTACCTTCTGTTTATTCTCCACATGAAAACAATAAATCAGCAAGATACTATTGTATGCAAGAGGGCTTCAAAGGTAATAATCAGATATATTAGATTGTACAGACAATCATTTAATTGTTTAGCATTAAAGTAATCACACTCTTGTTCTGTGCTGCACCATACTGACCTAGAAAAGGATATAATATACCTAAAAGTACTTCAGTCAAAGTGCATAGCAACCATCTTGCAAGATTCAGCCTGCTAGTTTTAGGAAGATTTGAATTAGGATCTCCTTCTCCAGCTATTTGCATGAAGTGACTTCTCTTCTGCTTGGCCAAAGTATTAATAGTGATGGAAATAAGCTATTTCTAAAATAGAACAATATATAAATTTATAAATTGATGGGCATAAAGTCATCAAATATATGCTAGAGCATTTTTTTTTATCTTGATATTTTTGGTACTTTCAACTAAAAAAAAGAAAAAAAGTGTTATCTGCCCTTTCGCACTATCAGGCACGCTATCAAGTTTAATATCCTATATATGAGCTGGGACCGGTGGTATGCTTGGCTGCAAAAAAGAAATCTTAAGAAGAATGTAAAATAATAATCTTAGTGTGACTGTGGGTAAATATTTATAGGAATATTGCATGACAGTTGAGAATCCTTTCTTCTGGATAATCTTTTCTTTTTTGATGATTTGGTTTAATGGAGGTTTGTACTATTACTAGGCAAAAATTTATGCTTTAAAACTCTATATGTATTATATTACTCTCTGCAACTCTATCCATATTGCTATATTTTTTTCTGTACTTTTTAATAATTTTCAATAAAAAATTGGAGAAAAAAGTTTAATATCCTACTATTTAAATTTGAGAAGGGGTGATTTAATAATACAGTATTTCCTATTCAGATTGTCATTGAATTGGTTCAGAAGTAGTTGAATCAGTTGAATCAAGGAAGTACAAGGGCTGACATTGTGGTGTAAGGAAAATAATCTTACACTTAACCCCAAAAAACTAAAGAACTTATAACTGACTTCAGGAGGAAGAGAGATGTACATTTACCATTCTACATAAATGGTGAGGAGGTGGAGAGGGTTGGTGGTTTTAAATTTCTGGGCATTTATATCTCAAAGGACCTCACATGGACTATGAATGTTAACATGCTTGCGAAGAAGGCACAGAAGAGGCTGTACTTCCTGAGAATGCTCAGGAAGATAAATCTATCTCAGCATCTACTTTGCAGCACCGTTGAGAGTGTCCTGACATACGGCATTCTTGCATGGTATGGGAGCAGCTCTGTAGTGGACAAAAAAGTGAATGAGTTAAGTGAATTTCATTGTATGGGTATACTGTGTATACATGTACAATGATAATAAAGTCGTTATTATCATGAGGCAATGAGGTTTGGTGATCAATTCTAAAATACCTTCTTGCCAGCTGTATAGACTGAACATAGAACATGGAATAATAGTGTTGGAATGAACCTAGGAGGTCTTCAAGTCCAACTTCCTGCTCAAACAGGAGACCCTATACCATTTCATACAAATGGTTGTCCAGTCTCTCTTTGAAAGCCTCCAGTGATGGAGCACCCACAACTTCTGAAAGCAAGCTATTTCATTGGTGGACTGCTCTCACCTTTAGGAAATTTGTCCTTAGTTCCAGGTTGCTTCTTTCCTTGGTTAATTTCCAGCCTGTTTCTTGTCTTGCCTTTTGGTGCTTTGGAAAATAGTTTGACCCCCTCGTCTAAGATTGTATACTTTTTTAAAAAAAAAAATAGCAAATACCTCCATTGACAGTTCTTTAAAAAGTTGCTAAATTTTGCCTATTGCAATTTTCTCCCCTGAAGTCATCGAGTTTAAATGGTCAGGGCTGGGATGCCTAGATGCAGTTACTCAATGTTATTCATTGTCTTCCTATTTATTTTAACCAAAGCATGATGTCCCCACAAAACCTCCAGCCAATTGCTGAGGAAACCTTTCCATTAACTGATGCCCAACATCAGGGCAAAGATTCCAAGAGACCAAAAACAGTTGCTGAAGTAAAAGCCACTTTGAGCATCTGAAATTAAAAGCTGGCATCAAATTTAGGTTGGTCTAATTTGACTTCCCTCCATGCTGCTTCCAATTGTGTATGCTTTTCAGATGACGTAAACAGAACCAGTAGCTTTCAGACAAGTTTAGGATTATTTATGCTTCACTACTTTTTGGTCACTCGAAATGGTCTGGCTACAGATTGTAGGCTGTGCTACCAGCAAGATGCTGTTAATCTCAGACACTCTACCTGCTTCTTTCTGCTGGCCTTTCTGCAGCTGTGCCAATCTACTAAAGTGAATTATAGCAACAGCCATTGTAAAACAGGGCACCAAGCCACGTTCTAGCATGCAGAGATTACATTAACTTCATTATCTATTTTATCTGCAGGAGTTTGCTGACCCTCTTCTCTCTCTTTTTCTTCTTCTTCATTTTAGGATCGTTCTCTTGACATAGAACAGAACTGGAGGCAGCAGCTTTCTTTCTGAGTTCTAATTGCCTTAACCTGTTAACAGTAGGAGAATTCATTTGCTTTCCATCTTACTTTTGCTCTTTTTGGAAAAGCAAGCAGAGGCTGTTATCTGTCATGCCAGCCTGCCAAATCTTCATTAGTATCTTCACTCTCCAACAATTTTATGCCCAAGTTCTGGTATAAGACTATTTCCCGAATTGAAAGAATTGCACGAAGGCAATGGTTCCACTGCCGTTGCTTCCTATTTGTAAATGGTGGACGGCACAGAAAGCAAAATCCCCCATTCCACAGGTATCCATTTTTTAAATAAATGACCCCAGTATTTTTTTCACTTTTTAATAAGGAAAGGGGGTCAGAAATGTTTTGTGTGCTAGAATACTCCAGTGTTGGGTTACAAGGAAGTTGAGTAGAATGGAAGCAGTGAACTAAGGAGCTGAGACCCAGTTATATGATGCTGAGCTACACGCAGACAAAGCTAGCAGCCAGGAATCTGTAGGCAGTCAAGCAAGCAGACAAAAGGACAGAAAGACTGAGCAATGGAGTAGATATAAAATTATCCCAAATCATGAGAGCAGCGGTGAACCGAAAGTCATTTTCGAAGTTCTTCACAAAACTAAACGGACATTCCTTGAGAGTTTTACTTCTTTGGACATTGAGTTTGAATTCCTTGGTAGAGTTACATTTTTGTCTCCAAAAAAATGGACTATAGGATTACCATTTCCAGTTTACACATTTCTGAATGAGCACTTAGAAGACAACACCATTAGAATATTCAATATATTTAACATTAGACTTTCCATCGTCTTTTTTGCTGCATCAAATTGGAATTTTGCAATCCTATTAAAGTGTCTGTTTCTTTCAGGGCTTTAGTGAAAAGAAAGTTTCGTGCACATTAAAATTTTCCCAACTACCAAGAAGGTTTTAAAAAAAAATCGGTATAGTTGAAGCTCAGCACACACAGTAGCTTCATGGTATTATTTTAAGTATGTGGTCTAGCATTTTTTTAAGTATGTGGTCTAATAGCATTTTTTTAAATACAAGTTTTATTGAAATTTTTCTTTCATCATACATATTTTATGAACAGAGTTCCGGTTGATGTCGCAGTGGGAATGGACTGGAAAATAATGGGCTCTGATGAGCCGCATGAAATCCAGCCAGATGAACCACTGCCGGGAAGCTTTCGAGCCATAGCTGTCTTGTAGGGATGGTGAAGAAAGGAGAGATGTTTTGTGAACCATGAGGAATTGGCAATTTCCTAACTCTGGAACAGAAACAGCTCTTCCAAAGTGGCAGAGGGGGCGGTGGCCATCTTATGGTGGCCACCTTGAAGCTGGGACAACCGGACCTAAGAATTGAGCAGGAGCGGTGTTTGGACAGAGTGCTAGAACTGGGTGAGACAATTTCCAATATATACTAAGAAAAAATTGAAATTGGAGTCTTAAAAGAAATTTCTGAGCTTGGACTAGCGGCTATCTGACACTTGGAAAAAAAATACACATGCGGAAAAAAGAAAAAGTGGGGACTGTAATACAAAAAGCCTAAGAAGAAGCCTTAGATCTGGAAATTTGGGGAAAACAAAATATTTCAAAAGGGAAAAAAAGTGATTTTCGGAAGAAAACAACTTATATGAGGATTTTAAAAATTTCTGGATATTTTGATAATTAATTGGACTTAACAGACTACTTTGTAATGGAATAGAAATGGAGAATGCCATCTGCTGGAGGAAAGAAAAAGTACTGTAATACTCTACTCAAATAGACAAAACAGAAGAAATAGCAGCTGGAAGACTCGATTTTGCCTATACAGAAGATAATTTGGACACTGTGAGAACATTTAAGGAGTGACTGTGTTTTAAATCTGATTTTATGTTTCATTTCCCTTCTCTCCTGGAAGACAGCCTTTTAATTGGATTTGACTGTTGCTGAATTTAGACAATTAATAACTGAGGAGATCATTTTAATTTTGAAGAACAAAGGAATAATTGAAGAAGAAAAAGAAGAAAATAAAAGGAGATATAAGAAAATTAAATAGACTTTAAATTTTGGCTAATTGCAAAGAGATATAATTGGGGAGGTTTTAATAATCCTATAAATCACTACAAAATGGAGTTGCAGATATATGAAGAGTTATTTCTGATGTTTAAAAATATGTGTGAATCTTTATTAGGCAAAAAAGAAACAGAAAATTCACTGAAATATATAGAAAAAGAGTGAAGAGGAGTTTGAAGAGGGAATTGTAAATGAGAAGCAAGAAGTTAACAATGCTGAAGAGAAAATATTAAAAATAAAAAACAGATAGATAATATTACTGAAATTATTGGGAATGTAAAAAGAGTAGAGAGGAACGGGGGAAAATTTCCCCTAAAAAAGAAACAGTTAAAAGAGAAAAAGGGAAATACCTGGGAGAGACAAGGGAAAGTCTTGGTGAGGGATGTTCAAACAGTACAACAAAAAAAGATAAAAGGAATCCAGAAAATGAAATGTAACATATATCAAAAGAAAAGAGAGAGAATTTAGAAGTTAGAGCGAGATAAAGGGTCTAGGAAAAAACTATTAGAAAATGGCAAAAGACTGAGAGGTGATGGTTACAGATGAATGATGATGAAGTAAATATTAGTAAAAATATATAAAATAGATTAATGAATGGGAATGGGAAAGTAGACAATATAACAATAATAGTGATTTTGATAGGCTTGAATTTAAATTGTTATTGTATTGGTAAGAGAGAAGAATTAGAGGATAACTGTGATGTTATTTAGGTGAAAGCATTGAATATGAAATGATAAAGAAGTATGTAAAGAGAATAATATGGCAGAAATTGAAATAATAAGATATGGTGAAAAATTACTATAAGTGATTATATTAAAAAGATGAGTGGATAGAATTTGTTTATATTAAATCTCAGCAGATAGAAATGTGAAAATAAGTAATTTGATAACATTATTAATTTTGATAATGTAAATTAAGATATTTAAAATGTCAATTGTAAAGAGAAAAACAATGTTGAAATCATGTAAGTAATTATTATTTTAAAGAAGAATGAATAGAACTTGTTTGTGATAAACCTCAGTAGATGGAAATGTGAAAATAAGTATTTTAACAACATTATTAATTTTGATAACAATGTAAATTAAGATGAATATTCAAATGCTAATGTTTGGGAAGAAGGAATTAGAGACATATTTCTGGAAATGAAGAAAGATGGTAAATAACTGGAATAATTGTAACTGAGGAGAAATATAAGGCGTAAAATGATTTTATCTGTACGTAAAATTGAAAATGATAAAGAATTATGGAAAGAGAACAACCTGGCAGAAGTTGAAATAATAAGAAATGATGAAAAATGATTAATTTGTGATAAAGGGTTGTACAAAAGAGATGAATATTGAAAAAAATGGGAAGATTAAAATACATTATAACTATGATTATGATTATGTCTAAGATGTATAAAATGTGATCCGGTCAACACTCTGTTCATAAAATATGTATGATGAATGGCCTAATAGCATTTTCAGGTGTGGTTTTTCCAATGTCAACCTCTATGCCTGTATGAAAATGCCTATGGAAACGGTAATGGGAAGTGTTTTCACACAATATCGGTGTGATATTGACTAATTTATTTGTTTCTTCTGCAAAACAGATAACATGGAGGAAAGTTCTATTCCATAACATTTGGACTTCTTGTCAGCCTGCGTGTAAGGTCTTGCCTCTCCAATCAGAGGTGGATTTCAGCAAGTTCTGATCAGTTCTGGAGAACCGGTAGAGGACATTTTGAGTAGTTCTGAGAACTGGTAGTAAAAATTCTGACTGGCCCCACCCCCATCTATTCTCTGCCTCCCAAGTCCCAGCTTATCTGGAGGAAATGGGGATTTTGCAATAACCTTCCCCTGGAGTGGGGTGGAGATTTTACAGTATCCTTCCCTTGCCACGCCCACCAAGCCACACCCACCAGGCCAGGCCATGCCCACCAAGCCACACCCACAGAACCAGAACATTTTGAAACCCACTACTGTCTCCAATCCTCTTAAGAAAGCAGGACTCTTGAAACAGGAACCATTTCAAAAGGAACTTTTATTGGAAGATGGTGATTGCAAGAGATCTAGGCAAGAATTAAGTTTCCCACTTAAAAACAGTAAATTAAATCAGTTCAGACAGAGCTCCTCCCAAAGTCCAGTATATCGTCAAGCCAATCCCGAGGTGTAAAGATATTATGAGAAACCCAAGCTGAGAAGGTGATAAACAGACAACGCTGTTGTTCTTCTTCAGAGACGAGATAAGGTACCTTGCTTGAGGCACATTCTCTTCCCCCTCCCAGGCCCCGAAAGTTACAGCAAAGCAATGCAGGAAATAGAAACAGAAATTTCATACAGAGATCCCTCCAAGCCTCCCCCCCTCCCAACAGAATGCCAGCATCCCTATAGAAATACCTGACACTGGGTTCAAGATCTGAGCTATCACACAATCGGGTGAGCTCCCATTATTGGCTCCAGCTCCTGCCCATCTAGCAGTTTGAAAGCATGCAAATGCAAGTAGATTGATAGTAACATTTTGGTGGGAAGGTAAGAGAATTCCATGCACCTTTGGCATACAGCCATATTGGCCATATGACCATGGAAAATGTTTTCAGACTATTTATTTATTTGTTTATTTATTTGTTTGTTTATTTGTTTATTTATTTGTTTATTTATTTGTTTATTTATTTGTTTATTTATTTGTTTATTTATTTAGAACGTATTAGCTAATATATATAAGTATATATAAGCATGAATTGAATACATAAAATAGATACAAATAGAGGAAACATTAGGACAGGGACGGTAGGCATGCTGGTGCTCTTATGCACACCCTTTACAATCCTCTTAGGAATGGGGTGAGATCAACAGTAGACAGTCTTAGGCAGGGGTGGATTCTACTTACTTTTACTACTGGGTTGCAGCTGGGTTGCGCGCTCTTCTGCCCAAGTGCATGCACAGAAGCGTTTTGATGACATCGGGGTCAGTGGGCGGAGCCTCCTGCTGATTTTTACTTCCGGTTCTATAGAACCGGTGCGAACTGGGGCAACCCACCACGAGTCTTAGGTTAAAATTTTGGGGGTTTGGGGATGAAACCACGGAGTCTGGTAGTGCATTCCAGGCATTGACGACTCTGTTGCTGAAGTCATATTTTCTGTAATCGAGTTTGGAGCGGTTCACTTTAAATTTGTATCTATTGTGTGCTCGTGTATTGTTGCGGTTGAAGCTGAAGTAGTCATTGACAGGTAGGACATTGTAGCAGATGATTTTATGAGCTACGCTTAGGTCAGACCGAAGACGGCGTAGTTCTAAGTTTTGTAGGCCCAGAATTTCAAGTCTGGTGGCATAAGATATTTTGTTGTGAGCAGAGGATTGGAGGACTCTTCTTGTGAAATATCTCTAGACGCGTTTGATTGTATTAATGTCCAATATGCAGTGCAGGTTCCAGACAGACAATATGCCCTAGAAATGAGCCCTAGTGGAGCTGACTGAAAGGGAAACCTTTCATTACTTTGCTTAAGTGCAGGCTGTTCTATTAATATATATTTGAAATCTGATGGTATCTTGGAGAACACTATCATTTTTTTTTAGTTTTAATGTTTGCATTTAGTGTAAACCCATACATAAATGAACTCTAAAGTTGTTTTTGATGAATAATTAAATTGGCACCTCAACTTTTATATTTGTCTTTCTTTCTTCTCAAGGTTTAGCAACTGCTTTTCTACCATTATAAAAATAGAACTGCACAGCTTTATTTTCAGTTTTAGAGACATCTTAGAAAAGCAGGAACTATTTTCTCTCAAATGAGGGAGTGAGACAAAATAATGATAAGCTTATATTTGATTATCTCTTGAGAGTGCTTTCTCTGAAAGGGGAAGAAAAAAAAGAAAGAAAGATTGTGACTTTCTTTCCTCAAAACATCACCAAAGAGAAATTTTCATTTGCAAACTTCTTTAGTGTAGACGCTTTAGAAATTCAGTTTGTTACCAAACCTGCTATTAACTTCATCCTGACTAATATGCAGACTGAAATGTAAGTTGAAATAAGGTAGTCTTCTGCTCTTTCTGAAAATTACATAGATACAGTGAACATGCTATCTTTTGGCGTCTTCTAAGGTGGCTAATTTATAAAAAATAATGCCCTATTACACACAGTTCACGGGTGGGTTCTAATTTTTTTTACTACCGGTTCAGTGAGCGTGGCTTATTTTGTGGGCAGGGCTTGATGGTCATGTGACAATTCTTTAGGATTTAGCAGAGGTACTGGTCTACCAGGCTTTTAACTGCTTGCAGAGCTGAACCGATCTATCCAATTTATTTTTTGCAGGCACTGATCTACTCCTGTATTGTTGCAGGCACTGATCTACTCATGTATTTTTGCAGGCACTGGTCTACCCATTTATTTTTGAAGGCACTGATCTACTCATATATTTTTGCAGGCACCAGTCTACTCATTTGTTTTCTTTTAACACTGATCAGCTGTAGGGCGGCCCTTTGAATCCCCACGGCAAGAATTTAAACAGTTATTTTCCCTCTAGCCATCAGCTGGGACTCAGGAGGCAGCAATAGATTGGGGGTGGGGCCAAATAAAAGATAAGAATAACGTGGGGGTGGGGGTGCTGGGGTGCGGGGGGGCAGAACCAGTTCGGTGATGTCATATCGTCACAGCTATCGGCTCAGAAGAACCGGGCCAAACCGGGAGGAACCCACTACTGGACCAGGAGTCTCCAAACATTCAACTCCCAGAATTCTCCAGCCAGCATGTTGAAGTCCACAAATCTTAAAGTTGGCAAGTTTGGAAACCTCTGGTCTAGATGGTATCAACCTGGCATGCACATAGTGGGTATATCTGGCACTGCCATGGTGTTTAGAGTCCCTATTGTATTTCCTCTCCTCTTCCTTCTATATGTCTGCTCCAGAAGTAGCAGTTTGAAGAATATTTTCTGCAGTAAACACTTTTTTTCTACCATAGCCACTTAGGTGGAAAAAATCTGTCACTTACTCACCATCCCTCCCCCCCTCAAAAAAAATAGTAGGGAAAAAGAAAACCTGTATGCTAATATTGATGGCATGCAGATTTTCACATTATAATCTGTAAACACAAAATGTGTTCATTATCAAGCATACTAGAATCATGGTGGCACAATGGTTAGAATGAAGTATTGCAGAGCTAACTCACTGTTCATGCCAGGAATTCGATTCTGAGCTGCTCAAGGTTGACTCAGCCTTCCAACTTTCCAAGGTTGGTAAAATGAGGACCCAGATTGTTGGGGGCAATACGCTGACTCTGTAAACTGCTTAGAGAGGGCTGTAAAAGCACTGTGAAGCAGTATATAAATCTAAGTGCTATTGCTAGTGCTACTAGGTAAATTAGAAACTGATTTTCTGAATTAGCTAGCTGAAGTGTCTGAGATGGGACCAAATGTCATATCAAATGCATAAAACTGTGCTTTATGATATAAGATATCAGGAAGGTTTTCTTTAAGTAAAAATGGATACAACCAGATATCCATGCATCCACACAGTTATTATACAATCAATACAAACTCAAGGTAAACTGCTCAAACTTGATTGCAGAAAATACGACTTCAGCAACAGAGTAGTCAATGCCTGGAATGCTCTACCTGACTCTGATGTTACATCCTAACCCCCACAACTTTAACCTTAAACTGTCTACCGTGGACCTCACCTCATTCCTAAGAGGTCCTTAAAGGGGGCGTGCATAAGCACGCCAGCGTGCCTACCGTCCTTGTCTTACTGTCCCCGTTTATCTGTATTTACTTCCTCTGTTTATGTTTATGTTTATACCTATACCTGCTATATAGTACATGTTCGACAAATTAAATTAAGTAGCACCAGCTGCCTGCAATTACTGCAAGTTCAAATCTCACCAGGCTCAAGGTTGACTCAGCCTTCCATCCTTTTGAGGTAGGTAAAATGAGGACCTGGATTGTGGGGGCAATAAACTGACTTTGTATAAAAAAGAACACCGCTTAGGGGGCGTCCGAAAGCCCTACTAAGCAGGTATATATGAAAGTATGAAGGCTATTGCTTAATGCATTGTAAGCTGCCCTGAGTCTCCGGAGAAAGGGCGGCCTATAAATCGAACCAATAAATAAATAAATAAATAAATAAATAAATAAATAAATAAATAAATAAATAAATAAATAAATAAATAAATAAATGAATTAATGAATGAATTAATTAATTAATTAATTAATTAATTAATTAATTAATTTAGGAATTTACTTTAAGCTTGGTGAAAAGCAGGAAAAAAATGAACATGGAAAAAAATATCTCTCTAACTTAAATGGCAAATTTACCATTGACAGATTTTAAAAACACGAAACCGTTCAGCACAATATGCTACATTATCTTATGTAACACCTCAAAGTCTATGATGAGCTATTAATATTTCCTTGGCGCATATTCACCAGTAAATAAACAGCATTGTGTCAATGCTGTAAAGATCTGCTTTAACCATTAAAAATCAGGCGTGATTGAATAGGAGTCTGGCTTTGGCACCCAAGGGATGTCATGTAAGCAGGATAGGTTTTTCCATTTGCAAACAAAACCCTTTGGTTATTCTATTGAATACAGGGATTTATGGAGAGGCATAAGAAGCATCACACAATTGCCGAAATATTAAATGCCTGATCGGGCGGCCTGTCTGATTAAACAAGTAACCCGTCCGCCTTTCTTGTGGTTAAACAATATGCAGAGATTGAAAGTATCCAGTAAAACCATCCTTTAATGTCTGGGCTCATAATAGATGATAGAACCTTCCCAATGAAGTGTCCGTATCCATTATAGTTTTTCATTCTGAACTTGGCAGCGCTGCTTCCCTTATCTTTCTCTTGCCGCACATAAGCTGCAATGATGAAGGGAGCTTGTAAGGCTGTACATCAGCCTGACCCGTTTCTTTTATCTCACTTTCCTTTTGTGTAGTTTGACATTAATTAAAATGGCTGGCCTGTGTTCTAATAAATATGAACGCTAAATATGCTGACTTAAGGAAATGCTGAGAGTTGCCTTCCATTCCTTCACCTGCTGTACTGGGGTCTGATTTCTAAGCCTGAACTTTCTATTAAGACACGTTGTCCAGTGTGTTACCAACCAACAACCATGACCAGTCATTTAGTGGGATAAATGGTTGGGATTTCCATTCTTATTCAGTGGTTTTGAATAACATATGTAGCAGGGGTGGTATTCACTTACCTTCGCTACTGGTTCGCAAATGTGAGCGCTCGCATGCGCCACCTCCGCATATGCATAGAGCATCAAAAACGGGATGTGATGACATCGGGGTGGGTGGGTGGAGCCTGCTGCAGCTGCCGCTACTGGTTCGCCCAAACTGGGTAGAACCGGCTGAATACCACCACTGATATGTAGAGCTTTCTTGCCTTCAGCGTGATAGCTTCTTGGTTCGATTTCCAGTAATGAGAGACCTCAAGTGTCTAGTCCCTCCCAACCAAGGCTTCAGCAGTTGAGAGTTGGACAAAGGATATGCTATCCAAATCAGAGGTGGGTTTCAGCAGGTTCTGACCAGTTCTAGAGAACCGGCAGCGGAAATTTTGAGTAGTTTGGAGAACTGGTAAATATTACCTCTGACTGGCCTCACACACACACCCCCCCATCTATTCTCTGCCTCCCGAGTCCCAGCTGATTGGGAGGAAATGGGGATTTTGCAGTAACTTTCCCCTGGAGTAGGGTGGGAATGGAGATTTTACAGTATCCTTCCCCTGCCACGCCCACTAAGTCATGCCACACCCACCAAGCCATACCCACAGAACCGGTAGTAAAAAAAATTGAAACCCATCACTGATCCAAATTACTGCTAGATAAAACCACCAAGGGTTTTGAGAGCTTTAGTTAATGCATAGGTATCAGTGAACTAACAATCAGCAGAAGCAGAGATAATAGCAACAGTTATTTTTCCTTTCCTCTCTCTTTCTTTCCTACATATCAATTCTCTGTTACAAATTCTATTGGATCGCTATGCTTGACTTACCCTACTTGGGCTACCATCAAGCTTTGCGAGACTGGCAGATTCAGGAAACCAGAATCACTTGGATTTTTCAAAAGATCTCTTTTCAAAAGATTACTAATACAGTCCTTGATTTACAACAGTTTGTTTAGTGGCCGTTCAGTGTTACAACAGCAGTGAAAAATGTGACTCGTGACCATTTTTCACCCTTATGACCATTATAGTATCCTGGGATCAAAATTCGGACACTTGACTCATATTTATGGTGGTTGCAGTGTCCTAGGGTCATGCGATCACCTTTTGCGACCTTCTGACAAGCAAAATCAATGGGGAAACCAGTTTCACTTAACCACCATGTTACTAATTTAACAAGGGCAGCAATTCACTTAACAACTGTGGCAAAAAAAGGTCATAAAACGGGGCAAACTCACTTAACAAATGTGTCACTTAGCAACAGAAATGTTGGGCTCAGTTGTGATCGTAAGTCAAAGACTACCTTACAGAATCTTGAAAGTCTATCAAAACAAACAAACAGGTCAATTTATACCTGTAATAGCTGGCATAATTAAGATTGAGTTACCTCTCTCTTCTCTGGATTAAGATTCTATAGAAGTCTCAACTCCTTCTTTGCATTCTTAGGGTATGATAGACATTCTATCACAGCTACCAACGTTGGGAAGATTGCTTATGGTGATAAAGAGAAATTCTAACACTTTGCTGATGTCTAATGGATGTTCAAAGTTGTGTAGGCCTGATAGCCCTACTTGTACAATTTGTTGAAGGAATGGGAGAAAGAGTGAGCAACAATGAAAAAAATGAGAATAACTATACCTGCAAGATCTTAAGTTGACTGCCTCTCTATTTTGATTAAATGCATGCCATTATAGTAATGGCCCAGTCAAGAACCAAAAGAATCAATCTAAAGGATCAGTTACATGCTGAACCTGGAAAATATATGAGCAGGTTTCTCAGGAAGAATGTTGGAGGGAGAGGATTGGTAAGAGGCACATACCTATGAACAATTGAACCCTTAGATATACTGGAAGAGCCAGGAAATACTTGAAGTTCAACTAGTAGCATTCAGTATGGTCAGCAAAAGGGATTGGATTGCTCAAAGTCAACTCATGACACTGCAACACAAATCCCATACTATCTTTACTGTGTTGCATCATTGATTACATGTCCCTTATGGCCACAGCTTGTTCTGTGCAATAAAAATGCAACAATATTTCATCATTCTGAAAAAAGCACAGAGATCTCATGGCAATCAATAGCTTTACCCATGATTGCTGCTAATTTTCAAGTTACTGTAGAGATAGAAAGCTGTAAAGGTTTAGAATAATTATCTTCCGAGTCTGAGGGTGCTAAGGATTTTTTTTTGAACTGCGATATGGAGATCACTCTAATTTGCATCCTTTTTAAGGCTTTTCTCATTACACTGAGAAATAAAGGTCATCCTCTGGATGATTCTGTAATTGAGATTGGACAACCATTTGTCTGAAATGGGGGTTATAGGGTTTCCTGCCTGAACAGGGGATTCGACTAGGAGATTTCCAAGATCTCTTCCAACTGTTATTCTGTTTTTCTGTAATCAAATCCTATAAGGGCTTCAACAATGTCTAGCCCATTATCAATATCACCTTAAATCTATCTACAGATTATCTATCTATCTATCTATCTATCTATCTATCTATCTATCTATCTATCTATTATTATGCCCATATCATTGGAGTGACATCTTCATGTCACAATAAATCATTATCTAGAAATTGACAGAAAGGCATAAGTACCCAAATGCTCCTTGATTCCATCTGCTATCAAATCTATCATATATAGTTTGAGTCTATTCTATAACCACATTTGTTCTTGATCCACTTGACAGAAATGCTCAATTAGTTGACTTAATCTAGGCATTCAGGAGACTAAACTACCCAATCAATGAGATAAATACAAATAAAGAGTACATGCAGTTCAATTCCCAGAGAGGATCTATGAAAACACAGACCACAAAAACGGAATAACACTAAATTAGTGGTTGTCACCTACAATGTGCAGTTCAAACCACTGAAATACATTATTAATAAGCTACAGCCTATAAAGGACAATGATAGTATACTTTCTTAGGCTCTGGATAGCAGGCCCATACATGTTAACACAAGAAATTGCTCAGTCTGGAGCAGATTGAAGACAATAATAATGAAAATGAAAATGTGATAACAACTTGACATGGGCATGGCTTAAGATGGGAACTATCAAGAAAGAAATGGAAGATTTAATATTCACTGCTCAAGAACAAGCACTACAAACTAATGCCATGAAGGCGAAGATACAAAAATCCACCGACAATCCAAACTGCCGACTTTACAATGACAAAGCTGAAACTGTTTCACATTTAATATGTGCGTGCAGCAAAATTGTGCAAACTGATTACAAAACTAGACATGACCAAGTTGCTAAACTCATCCACTGGTCATTATGTAAAAAATACGATTTACCTATATCCGAAAAGTTATGGGAACACAAAGTGGAAAAAGTTGTCGAAAATGAGAAGGTGATGATCTTGTGGGATTTTCAAATACAGATGGATCATCATTTGGGACACAACACGCCAGATATCACAGTTGTTGAAAACCAAAGCGTGCAATTTATTGATATTGCTGTACCGGGAGTTGCCAGAGTCGAAGAAAAAGAACAGGAAAAAATCATGAAATATCGTGACCTGGCCATTGAAACTATGTAATTATGGATGAAACATGTAACAGTGATACCCATTGTCATCAGGGCACTTGGTACCATGGCCAATAATTTTACAAAATACATCAAAAAATTGCAGCTTCCTGCTCTAACACCAATGGAACTGCAAAAGACTGTGTTGGAACATTGAACATTTTAAGAAGATACTTGGTTGATACCTAGGATGTTGGCAGCAACCCATATCAACCATCGGCTCCAGTCAATGATATTTGTGATACAATTTTAAATGTTTAGTTGACTGAGTTTCATGTTTAATTAATAATAATAATTCAATGATACTAAATGGGAACCAGACTCTGAAGTTTACTTTAACTCTACATCACCACCAAGTATAATACCACAGGTCCCAACAAGTGGACATAAACTTTAGAGGTGCCTTCACATGCTCTTCCTCTAGTGTTATGTATGTCATCATCTGCCAGCAATACCCCTCAGGATTTTATGTAGGATGAAAAGGACAAATGTTGTGTGAAAGAATTAATGGATACAAGTTTGACATCGAGATTCAAAAAGGACAAAGCAATATCACAGCATTTAACATCCCAAGACACTCTACATCACACCTCAGTGTGATTGCTTTGGAAAAATGGGACTTAAATAGCATATCCGAGTGAGAAATCGTTGAACTTACATCCATCAAAAGGTTTCACGCAATCTTAGGTTTCAATCAATAAAATGAGTGGTTTTTTGGTTTTTTTGACACATTACAATTGATAATTGATAAATACTTGCAATCATTCACTGCATAACCCACCTGTCTATCCTTCACCTCGCCACAATTTAAATCTTAAATCAACCTAGCTGTACCACATGCCTGATGAATTGAACTGCATCAAACAAAATAATAATTTAATAAACTTAAAATGCAACTAGATTCCTTCTGATTTTACAAAAATTAGCACATCATTTTAATCGAGGCCATCAGAGTACATGTATACCATAGATACGGTTATGTTAACCATCAGCATCACAGCATGGTTACGATACTGTGTGGTGAATCTTATGCTGTCTCCATCCATGTGGCTTTCAATTTGTGTAATGAGGTTTTCTATTCTAGCACTGAAGCATATAATCTATGTTAATCCAGTTTGTCTTTACTAATAAAAAAAATGTGAAGAAGAAACAAAACTTGGCCAGCTCTATGCAGGAAATTCTGGGACCCAAGAACTCATCCAGGGTTCACTGCTGATTTCAGACCATTATACTCTTTTATTTAAAAGTTTCCTTTTGTATGAAGTGTTCCTCAATTCTTGGCTATTTTGTAGACTTCAAAGGAGGGAGATGTTCTGGGCTAGCACTATAAGCACTTCTTTCTTTCCCCCCCTATCAATTCCACACAAGATTTTTTTTAATCTGTGCATTTGTCTTCCCAATTGTCTCATCTGGACAATGTTAATTAGGTTAAAAAAATGGTCCAATAGAAATGCAAAACATACAATAATATGTATCATACAATAATATGATAAAACTATGAGGCGTTTCAGAAAGCGTGTGTTACTGGACTGGCAGCTGAGGCTCCTCCCTCCATTTTGGTTTTTCAATGACCCCGTAATCCCTTGCACTGGGATGGAGTCAGGGCAACTGAATGGAGCTGAGTGTTTACTGGCCGGATGCCCTTCCTGTCACCAATGCGGAGTTCACGGCAGGTAGTTTCTTATTGTGCCCAGAGAGAGAAATATCTGCCTCTACCTAGGATCAAACTCAGAGCCTCCTGATTGTGAGGCGAGAGCTCCACTTCTAGACCACAACACCACTCTAGGCTCCTCCTTCCAATACTCTCTTAAAATATTTTGCAGTGCTCCAGTTGGGTAGAATGATACTTACATTCCATGCAATATATAGTCTCCAAAAATGTTATTCTGGACATTGTGAAATAATAAAATGGTTCTCATCACTAGAGGATTTTTGTTTTTTGTTTTTTTTTTTTTTTGTTTTTTACTTTCCATCATCCCCTGAAGCAATTCTATATGGAAAGCCTTTGTCAGATACTAAAAAGGCTCGCTTCGCTCGCGCACACGCCTTGCTTCTGTGCATGCGCAGATCACTTCTGATGACATTAGGGTCGGTGGGCGGAGCCTCCTGCCAGTTTTACTACCGGTTCTATAGAACCGGTCTGAACCATGGGGCAACCCACGACTGGTGACTCCCAATTACTTAATACTGTTTAAGAGCATTATGGCTGCCAGGAAAATCATTAGTGCCCACAAACATAGAATGTACCAGAGGGCATTTTATTGAGAACTTACTCAAATATTAAACCAGTCATAAGTCTACAAATGACATATGAACCTAAACTTTAGCTGCAATTACATCCTCCTTGATTTTATCCTAAGGCTTCCGAAAGAAATTACAGAAGGAGCCTTTGGTCGTGATTCTAAAGGCCCAGGAAATTAAATTTATTCATATGTAAATGTGTTTGTAATTGTGTTTGTAATTGTGTCATAAACATGCAACACGCTAAAAAAAAACCCTCTATTCATTGAAAGACACAAATAAATGCAGACCTTTAAAATGGACTACTGCACTAACTTCATCTCCTTTCTTAGAAGAGGTTACAGTCCTGTGAAAATTAATGCAATATATGCTGTTTATAGTTGAAATGCATGGCTTTTTTTTTTTGTACCACAATGTGACATCTTAAAAATATTTTTGTACCTTGTCAAGCACTCAGTGATAGATGAATTATTATAATCATACCTGGACAGAGCACTAGAGCAGCTTGGTAGGAGCAGGTTCAATTGAATTAATTGAAACTGGCAGCTGTACTCTTTAAGTGCATTGCCGAGTATGTAGTGTGGACAATTAAAAGAAGATACATGCAGAGGTATATTTTCCAATGTTACAGTTAAAATACTGTAAGTGTGTGTGTGTGTGTGTGTGTGTGTGTGTGTGTGTACTATATAGACATAGTAAAGCAATGCTCTGGAATCAGTAAGAACTTGTATAGACTGTGTTTGGGCTTGCTTTTCCTAATTATGGGTAATTTATTGTAGCAGGGTGTTTGTGAAGATTTTCTCTCCCTTCAGTGTAGTCAACCTCATTACATAAATAACTCACTAGCTTTAAACTTGGCATGTTCAATTAACCATAGTAGTTTAGTTCGCACGTCTAATCAGTGATACATCACATTTAATGAACTACAATAGCAGAATTTACAACGGAAAGCCATTAAACAGCAGGTCAAATCGGTGGCCTCCTGTATGAACCAACTTATGGCTGCTCTAAATATTGCAATTCAAGAAAGCATTTGATGTTCATTGTGCTATTTATACTGTTATTAGCAGGTACCAGGGGTGGGTTCTACTTACCTTTACTACTGGTCCGCAACGGGACTGCGTGCACGCTTTTGCTTTGCTTCTGCGCATGCACAGAAACTTCCTGATGATGTCCAAGTCAGTGGGTGGAGCCTCCCACTGGTTTTACTACTGGTTCTTGCGAACTGATCTGAACTGGGGGCAACCCACCACTGGCAGGTACCAACTACAGTAGAATACTGAATTCCTACAGAAATTGTGGAAGCACCATTTCATCCAGGTCCTATAGAATTTGTTTCACCAAGACAGCTGTTGAGCCTGTCAGCACAGGGAGATCTATGGGCTAGCTTGGCTTCCACTTTTGCTGTCCAAAATAAGATCAAAATAAGTATCTATTTCTAATTGTGAATATTTTTGCAGCATTAGAAACGGCATGCAGACCCAGAATGGTATTCAATAGGAACTAGACTAAGCTACTTAATGAACAGTCTAGTAACCAAGTGAATCTCCTTCCCACCATTCCAAACTGTGCTCACTCCAATTTTCTCTATCACTTTCCCCCTGTAGTTGGTGGTTTGCTACTGCCTTCATGGAACACACCTTCAGTCCTCTTCTCTTCGCCTCATCCTAGCATATTCACCTTCTTTCTCATCTTCTTTTTATGAGAATGTGCAGCTCTTCACTTTGTATTGACACAGCCCCAAATTCTTGTTCTAGTATTTCCTCTTGCTGGTCAGTGTCAGGGGTGGGATTCAACCAGTTCGGACTGGTTCAGGTGAATTTTACATCTGGTTCACTGAACTGATAGTTACAAGGACTGGTTGGCCCTGGTTGGCCCTGCCTACATCCCTGCCCATCCCAGGAGTCTCCATGTGGCCCGTTTTGGATGCCAGTTAAGTGCAGGGCCCGCACAGAGGCTCTGAGAGGGCAAATAAACAGGCCTCCCAGAAGTTCCAAGAATCCAGAAACGGGCCTGTTTCCAGCCTCCAGAGGGCCTCCGGAGTCCAGGGGAGACCATTTTCTCCCTCCCAGAGGCTCAAGGAAAGCCTCTGGAGCTTGGGGAGGGTGAAACCCCACCCTGCTGTGATGCAGGAAGCCAAAAAGGCCACACCCACCCTGGCCACGCCCACCCAGCAACCAGGCAGAGAACCTGTTGCTAAATTTTTTGAATCCCACCCCTAGTCAATGTGTGTATGTGTATGTGTGTGTGTGGTCAGTATATCCCGTCTTTATTATGTCTACATTATTATTTTATTTATTTTTATTATTACAAACAAAACAAGGCAGCAAACATTTCCAAAATACTTTCCTCATCCTATTTTCCTCATAACAACAATCCTGTGAGGTGGGTTGGGCTGAGAGAGTGACTGGCCCCAAAGTTACCCAGCTAACTTCCATGGCTAAGGCAGGACTTGAACTCACACTCTCCCATTTCCTTAGCATGTTGCCTTAACCACTAGATGTAACTGACTCCATAATACTTGTGTTAATGCAAATACAGAAATAGTGTATTCCTCACACTGCTAGGCAATGGCAAATGTATGCCACAGCCATGTTTTTCACCTTTGCCTCAAGATTGCTGTTTTCTGACCTTAGCCATCTTACACTCTTCAGAGTGGATGGTCTCCAGTGTTTTCTTCAGTTCCAGGAGCAGTCCCAGCTTCAATTGATTGCATTATTTTGCACAAATTTAGAAAAAGAATAATTCACTTTCACTTTGTGAAGAAGTTTGTGGCCAGATGACCTTTGTTTGAACCATTATTCAGCTTAGATATGTTAATAACTAGTGTCTCCTGTTCTCCCTGCAATGCTCTTCAACCTTTTATTCTTTGAATCACATTTGAGCTGGATAAAAGTTCAGGTAAAGGTCATCTAGAAGTAGCAGAAAAATGTTTATAAAATAGGACACCTAGCTGAAAGATCCAGTGAAGATAAAAGACGGTGGAAACAACAGAGACATGGCTCTAGGTTAAGAGCTAGCTAGACACTAGAAGGCTGGGATTTAGATGATTCAGAGATGTGATATCTTGACAGAAGTTCAAAGATGGGCAGGTTATGGAAGGCCAAAGAGAGCCACAAACAGAAGTATCAACTAAACTGAAAGAATGCTGAAGATTCAACACCTAAGTAAATTCCATCAAGATATAAAAATAAATAGTCATTGGCAAAGATGATGATGGAGTTATATTTGCTCAATTACAGTTGGCTTTTCAGAAAAGATGACTCATTCTGTGTCATTTAAGTTAGTATGTTTATGTTAAATTTTACGTTTCTGCCCAAATAAATGGAATCATCAAATAAAACTGCAGACATAAAGCAAAAATGTGAATTTAAGGCATAATGATTAATAGTAAAGTAAAGGTAAAGGTTCCCCTCGCACATATGTGCTAGTCGTACCCAATTCTAGGGAATGGTGTTCATCTCCGTTTCTAAGCCGAAGAGCCAGCGCTGTCCAAAGACATCTCCGTGGTCATGAGGCCAGCATGACTAAACACCGAAGGTTCACGGAACGCTGTTACCTTCCCACCAAAGGTGGTCCCTATTTGTCTACTTGTATTTTTTATATGCTTTCAAACTGCTAGGTTGGCAAAAGCTGGGACAAGTAATGGAAGCTCACCCCATTATGCGGCACTAGGGATTTGAACTGTTGAACTGCCGACCTTTTGATCAACAAACTCAGTGTCTTAGCCATTGAGCCACCGCATCCCTTTGTATAAGGATAAATAGCATTTATTTAACTTGCCAGACTTTTCTTCCATTTTAGATTTCATAGAATTTCAGATCTGCTACCTAAAGAAGAGAACCTAGACAAAAATTCCTAGGAAATCTAACCTCTCTGGCCAATGCTGAAAGATACTTGGAATTGCAATATCTGATTTAATTAATGAATCTAATTGCATATATTTGATGACCATAATGCTCCAGGTTAATCAAGATGTCATGAGATGTTGGCATTTAGACCCCAAGAAATTGTCTTGTATGTACCCTAATGTGCAGCCAAAATGTTGGAGATATGATTGTTTAGATGCTACATATTATCACATCTGGTGGACTTGCAGGAAAGTGAGGGCTTTTTGGATAAAAATCTGGTGGGTTATGCAAAATGTTTTAAAGAAAAAAATACAATTTTCTCCGCAATTTTTTCTATTGGGTATAGCTAAAGACTTTACACTGGGTGAAACTAAATTGATTTTTTATATGGTGACAGCAGCTAGGTTGTTGATTGCCCAACATTGGAAGAGTGATGTTTTACCGACTGTTGACCAATGGACCCAGAAGATGGCTGGATTTGCAGAAATGGCAAAGGTTTCAGCTTTTTAAAAAGATCAGACGCATGAGAAGTATATACAGGAATGGAAATTATGGATTGAGTATGTACAGAATAAGTGTCAGACTAGAAAATATGATATCGCTTTTAGTTGAGATGATTATGTTAGTATGTTAGTAAATATAGAAAAAAGATATGGAAGATTGAATAACATATATATTGTTTGGGAATATTAGCATTGCATATAATGGAAGTCAAGGGGGGGAGGGAAGAGGGAGGAGGGGGAGGGTTAGGGTGGGGATGGGATGGAATTATATATTGTTTTTATATGTATCTTATAATGTTGGGTTAGGGTGGGGGGGGAAAAGGGGGAAAAATTTGTATTGGTAAAACTTTTTCAATAAAAAAAAAGAAAAAAAAATAAGATGTCATGAGATGTTCATAGAAAATACTATGGACAATATACTATTCGATATTTCTACATGTTAAATTAAGTCCATCAATTCTGTAACCACCAAATTAATTCCCATATTGTTTAAAATCTACAGAAAAAAATAGAAAACAATGTGAAATGGATCTTTCATAGTTTCTCTTACCTACTTTAGATCTCCAAGCTGTTGCTGTAGAGTCCAAGACACATTCAAATTTTGGGATTAATGGTTGCAGTGACACATGCATCACACTACAGCATTAAGTACATGCTGCTCTAATTTGTTACAAACACAGTAATTGTAAAACTGCAATACCTGAGAAAGAGGTGAGATCACAAAATAATATGAAAATGGGAGAAGGGGGGAAGAGAAAGAAGTTAAAGCAAAAGCCACAGGAGATAATTCTCCAAGGAACACACCATGGGGACACCATAAACCAACATGGTTGATTGACATACCCTTTAATCAGAACTTGCCCTAATTTGTCAGAAACATTTCTTTTCATGGGAGTAAAGGCAGGGGTGAAATCCAGCAGGTTCTAACAGGTTCTGGAAAAGCGGTAGCAGAAATTTTGAGTAGTTCAGAGAACCGGCAAATGCCACCTCTGGCTGGCCCCAGAGTGGGGTGGGAATGGAGATTTTGCAATATCCTTTCCCTGCCTCACCCACCAAGCCACGCCCACAGAACAGGGAAAAAATTTGGATTTCACCCCTGAGTTAAGGTATTAAAAAAAATCAGGATAGCAGCCACAACTTTGGATCAAAACCCTATTTTATTTTGTTTTTTATTTTTTAACATTCTGGCAGATGTCTTAAATTTTGGCACTTGACTTCCTGGGTTCCTTGACTTAATAATAACTTGACCAAATGAAACTATCTATCATGATGCTTGAGATCATTTTAGAGATTGGAATGGCTTTGTTCGTTATATACAGTAGTTTATAAACTGCTCAAAGAACTAAAGGGAACACAAAACTACTGTATGTAACAAACAAAGTATTTAATAACGCTATTTCATTCATTCAGATCTCGGATGCCTTCTGCTTGTGTTCCCTTTATATCTATATATCTATATCTATATCTATATCTATATCTATATCTATATCTATATCTATATCTATATCTATATCTATATCTATATCTATCTATATCTATATCTATATCTATATCTATATCTATATCTATATCTACAGTTGCAAGAAAAAGTATGTGAACCCCTTGGGAGTACATGGAGTTTTGCATGAATTGGTCATAAAATGTGCTCTGAACTTCATCTAAGTCACAACAATAAAAGAACACAGTCTGCGTAAAATAATACTACACAAACATTAGATGTCGCCATGGTTTAATTGAACATAACATGTAAACATTCACAGTGCAGGGAGGAAAAAGTATGTGAGCCCCTAGTCTAATGACTTCTCCAAGAGCTAATTGGAGCCAGGAGTGAGCCAACCTTGACTCCAATCAGTGTGATGATATTGGATGTGTTGCTGACTGCTGTCCTGCCCTTTAAAAACACACACCTGTTTTGGGTTTACTGGTTTCAAGAAGCACTGTCTGATGTGAACCATGCCTCGCAGAAAAGAGCTCTCAGAAGACCTACGATCAAGAATTGTTGACTTGCATGAAGCTGGAAAGGGTTACAAAAGTATCTCCAAAAGCCTTGATGTTCATGTGTCCACGGTAAGACAGACTGCCTTCAAATGGAGAAAGTTTAGCACTGTTGCTACTCTCCCTAGGCGTGGTCATCCTGTAAAAATGACTGCAAGAGCACAGCACAGAATGCTTCATGAGGTAAAAAGAATCCTAGAGTGTCAGCTAAAGTCCTACAGAAATCTCTGGCACATGCTAACATTTTTGTTGACACATCTACAATAAGAAAAACATTAAACAAGAATGGAGTACATGGGAGGACACCACGGAGGAAGCCATTGCTGTCCAAAAAAAATATTGCAGCACGTTTGAAGTTTTCAAAAGAGCACCTGGATATTCCACAGCACTACTGGCAAAATATACTGTGACAGATGAAACCAAAATTGAGTTGTTTGGGAAGAACACACAACACTATGTGTGGAGAAAAAAAGGCACAGCACACCAACATCAAAACCTCATCCCCACTGTAAAACATGGCGGAGGGAGCATCGTGGTTTGGGGCTGCTTTGCTGCCTCAGGGCCTGGACGGATTGTTGTCATTGATGGGAAAATGAATTCCAGAGTTTATCAAGACATTTTGCAGGAAAATATACGACCATCTGTCTGCCAACTGAAGCTCCACAGAGGATGAGTGATGCAACGGGACAATGACCCAAAGCATACAAGTATTTCAACAAAAAAATGGCTTCAACAGCATAGAATACGCCTTCTGGAGTGGCCCAGTCAGAGTCCTGACCTCAACCCGATTGAAATGCTGTGGCATGACCTTAAGAGAGCGATTCACACCAGACATCCCAAGAATATTGCTACACTGAAACAGTTTTGTGAAGAGGAGTGGTCCAAAATTACTCCAGATCATTGTGCAGGTCTGATCTGCAACTACAGGAAACGTTTGGTTGAGGTTATTGCTGCCAAAGGAAGGTCAACCAGTTATTAAGTCCAAAGGTTCACATACTTTTTCCTCCCTGCACTGTGAATGTTTACATGTTATGTTCAATTAAACCATGGCAACATCTAATGTTTGTGTAGAATTATTTTAAGCAGACTGTGTTCTTCTATTGTTGTGACTTAGATGAAGTTCAGAGCACATTTTATGACCAATTCATGCAAAACTCCACATAATCCCAAGGGGTTCACATACTTTTTCTTGCAACTGTCTATCTATCTATCTATCTATCTATCTATCTATCTATCTATCTATCTATCTATCTATCTATCTATCCTCCAGCCCCCTAATCATCCTTGTTGCTCTTCTCTGCACTGTTTCTAGAGTCTCAATGTCTTTTTTCTATTTTGGTGACCAGAACTGGATGTAGTATTCCAACTGGTGTCTTTCAGAACAGTTATATAATATTTATAATAGCTGTAACTATTGCAGAATAGTTCTACAAATGTTTACTTCAGTTCTTTTGTAAACTATTAGTAAGCCCTTTCAGTTGAGGAAAACCTATTAAGAAGTTCCATGAATTGAATTGTCCAAGGCTTGATATTTAGAGAGATAGGCCATCCAAGCAATGATCTGGTATTTCTAAAGATCAAATGAAGTGATATTTTCATCAGGAAATGAAAACAATCAAATAAAATATAATCTTCCAACATCTTTCAGTATTTTCAGTTTATTGTGTCCCTGACTTCAATGGACAAAGAACAACTGAAGAGAACATTTGACCATGGGATTTAGTAAGAAAGAAAGTTGTGATGTTAAATATTCTTTTTCTATTGAATGTATCTTTCATTTTCAGCTTGAAATACTCACAAAATAGCAAACAAAAAAGAGGCAGTCTCTTAAAAAAAAATCCTGAAAAAAGCAAAATCACAATTGGCCTAAGGCTGTGTTCTTATTAGAAGTTAAGTTGACTGAATTTGCTGCCTTCTTTACATGTGTGGAAGCTCTTCAGCAAATTTGGCATTTTTCTTCTTTTGTGGATAAGGAATTCAAGGAAGCCAGGCAAAAGCGATAGTCATTCTTAATGAAAAAGGCAGGAACAGACCTGGGCTATGGCAGAACAAAGCACTGCCAGAGCTTTGGAGAATGTGCTACAAGATACTACAGATGGAAATGATACCCCATATAAAAACTATTGTTATAACATTTCTTTGTATTCAACTGAGAGGTTTGTTATCACCAGGCACACTTTCAGCTGCCATTGTTTTCTATAAATTAAAGAGCCTATAATTTCTAGAACTGCAGGCTCCTGTCTAACCAGAAAGGCAAAAGGAGAAGGGTTGTATATGAATTAGTACCGTGTGTCCCCAAAAATAAGACCCTGTCTTATATTTTTTTGAACCCTGAAATAAGTGCTTGGCCTTATTTCAGGGAAGTCTTATTTTGGGGGAAACAGGCTATTGGGAATCCTTGAGATAGATGGTACAGAAGAAGATGCAGGTGACTGATCTTGAATTTTTTCAGATGCAGAAACCTTGCTGGAGCTGCTCTTATAATCCTTCTAATCTATGACAATTTGTAGCTCTGAAAGTCAATGGTTCAGTTATTTTTTCCTTTCCCTCTTCTTTTCCTCAAGGCTGGTAGAAAAACCATAGAATGGAATAGTTATTTTACTTTCCCCACCTTTTACTTTCATATAATTTATTTAACTAATATTTCTGCTAGCACTACAAGTATTGATTCTCCTCTTCCCTTTCCCCTTCCCCTCCCACTATCCCTCCTCCTCCTCCTCCTCCGTATTCTTTTATGCTTGAACTAAGATAAATATTATATTTCCAATTCATGGGAATAATCTAGGTAACAATTTATTCCAATAGAAATTGAAAGCACATTTTTTTTGCCTACATTAAAAAAAAGATAAGAGAGATTTTATTTACCTGAAACTTACTTTAATCTGTTAATACTTTAAACTTTGGACAGTTATGATGACAACTGTTCTATGCATCGAAATAGCCTGGAAAAATGTGTCAATGCTCTTACCACATAAGAGCCGCTAACAATATTTGATTGTGAATCTTTTATTCAGTGGTGGCAGCATGCTGGGAAAAGTATAATACTGTAGTGCATTAAAATAGCAATAGCAATAGTACTTAGACTTACATACTGCTTTACAGTGCTTTACAGCCCTCTCTAAGCGGTTTACAGAGTCAGCACATTGCCCCCAACAATCTGAGTCCTCATTTTACCCACTTCGGAAGGATGGAAGGCTGAGTCAACCTTGAGCCGGTGAGATTTGAACTGCCAAACTGAAGCTAGCAGTCAACTGAAGTAGCCTGCAGTACTGCACTCTAACCACTGCCCCACCATGGCACATAAAAGGATTGCTTAGGTGTCCATCTCAGGGTGTACTTTGTATACTTTTGTTTACTTTATTCCTATTCATAAACGCAAACGACACTTTAAAAGATAGAAAAGATCCAAGCAGTACAGTCAGTTCCTTTTTATCTATGGTCATAAGTAACATTGCAAAAGAATGTATTGAGGTTGGCTCTGTATTTGCAAAAAGTGGAGTTAGCTGATGTCATTTGTTTAGGTTTTTTTACTGAATTCCTCATTTTATCTTTTATTTACCAATTCTTCAGTGAAAATTCTCTCAAATATTCATGTGCATTATTGTGCCTACCATATCCCATGTACTAACTGGAGGGATGCACTGTATAACCCAGTATAACCCACTGTATAACTATACACTGTATAGACAAACAAGATATAGTACCACATGACTAAAGAGGATTAATGATTGACATCAGAGTGTCAGATGATGGACATCTCAAGTTGACATTTTAGGTATCAGCAAATTGAAATGGACTGGAAGTGGACATTTTCAGTCAGAAAATCACACTGTTATTACTATCTGTGATATAAAAGCAAAGAAACAAACTAAGAAATTTCATGGTTTCATATCTAGAAATGTAATGCAGTCTGAATAATTACTGTGAATGCTCCAACACTGGGAGTTTTTAAGAAGATGTTGGATAGCCATTTGTCTGAAGTGGTGCAGGGTTTCCTGCCTAAGCAAGGGGTTGGACTAGCAGACCCCCAAGGTCCCTTCCAACTCTGTTATTCTATTCTATTCTATTCTATTCTATTCTATTCTATTCTATTCTATTCTATTCTATTCTATTCTATTCTATTCTATTCTATTCTATTCTATTCTATTCTATCCTATCCTATCCTATCCTATCCTATCCTATCCTATCCTATCCTATCCTATCCTATCCTATCCTATCCTATTCTACAATCATTTTCAAGGAGAACAGGAATCATGATGAAATCCTAAACTTCATGCCGGAATCAGGAGATGAAGAAGAACTGTAATGCAAGTCAAGAAACTTAGTGGGGAAAAAATGGGGCTATAATTACATTTAAAGATGACCCAATTAAGGACAACAGATATACTGTAACTATCAGGACAGTGAAAATATTGAAATGATATGTAGTGTTTTATTTTTAAGGACTAACTATCAACTGCAAAGAGACCAGCAATGAAGAATGAAGCCACAGACCAACACTTGATAATTCTAAGACTTGGTATCAGTGAAGGTCTTGGAAAAGATTCAGACATTATGATGGCTTTATATTTACAAAGATCAGAATTATGCAAGAAATAATTTTCTTCTACGGGAGCAAAAGTTGGACTTTAAAGAAACAGAATAGAAAAAGTATTGATATTTCAAACTTTGGTATTGGAAAAACCTTTTGAAAATATCATGACTAGCCAAGAAAAGAAATAATAGATCATAGAACAAATCAATGCAGAATTCTCACTTGAAGCATAAATGACCAGGCTGAAAGGATCACATTCTGAACACATCATGCAAAAATTCAGCTCTCGTGAGAAGTATATAAGGATGTAGAGAAGAGTACAACCAGACACAAAATAAGTTGACTTGATTAGAGCAATGAAGGATGCACCAAGGAAAATCTGAAGGGCCATATTGAGGGCAGATCATCATGCAAAATGTCTATCTGTGTGATTGCTCTGTGGACAATGATTTGATGGCATGCAATCAATCCTAATCATATTGTAATTATAAATAAGCCCATCTGAGAATGCTAATCAAAAGGATGCAATAGCAAAATATGCATTAGAGCCAGGAAATGTTTGATACTTAAGCATGAGCCTTGTGCTCTCATGTATCCAATCAAATGCAAGTTCCATCCAATAAAATGTATTCCATTATGCTAATTGTTTTCCCTGTCCCTGTTTCATTTATAAGAACAAAGTAACAGTGAGTTATCAAAAAAAAAAAAGAGAGAGTACATGAATATCAGAAGAGCTTATCTGAACAATACACAATGCAGCAAAAATCAATTTGCTCCCAAAGAGCTTCACTGTAAAACTGTCCAGCAAATCAAATTTACTCATGCTATTGATGCAGCATTCTACAATGGCATGCACTTTAATTGAATGAGCATAACTCATGCACAGAGTAGCTTCCCTTGCTTGCAAAGGCATTCCTTAGAATTTTTAAAAAAATGCTTTTACTGTCCATTGAGAATTTTCAGTTCTATTTATTTTTGATATTCATAATCTATTAATCTATATTTTGGCTTGGGGAAGAAACTTTGGGGAGGAGGAGGGAGAATAGTGGCTACAGTAGTGGCCAAAATTGTGGAAACCTTTTGGGAAAAGTGTATTTTCTAAAACTAGCTGATAACACCACTTTTTTTGAAGTAGCACCATAAAATTATATATCAATGGAAAGATAATTTAATCAAGAATGTATTGCAATAACTTTTATGAAGGATTTGCTATTAGAATAGCAGTTACAGTATAAAGAAGAAAAGTGAAACACGTAGAAAAAACAAGATATACAAAAATTATCATGTCAGTTAATACTTAGTTGGGTAACCTTTAGCATGAATTACAGCCTTAAAAAGTCTTCCCATGGAGTGAACCAAGTCTTTTAGTCCTGCAGCTGTTATAATGTGAAACCAAGATTAGATGATTGCTTCTATTAACTGGGTTTTATTGCTGGGTCACTTCTAACTAACAAGTTTCTTTAGCTGGCTCCATATATTTTCAATTGGATTAAGGTCTGGGCTATTCTCAGGCCATTCCAGCAGTGGAGTATGATTATCGTGAAGCTCCCCCCCCAAAAAAGTGGTGTTATTAGCCATCAAACTTCAAAAATACACTTTCCCCAAAAGGTTTCCACAATTTTGGCCACTACTGTATCTTGATTAAGCATTATGACAAAAAGATCTGAGTCATCCCAGCCATATTTCTGACTGCCAATAAGGACAGCATTTTAATTTTTGATTAGCTATGGAACAGCAGTCTATTGTTCCCTAAGTACTGGTTTATTTTAAATTTGGTTACCGAAGCAATCCGATTACATAAACCTATTTAAATGATAAAAATCTTGAGATTGACCAGAATTGTTCTAATCATCCACCAATCAACCTTGTTTCTTTTCCCCAGGGGTCCTTTTGTTGATTTTAGTTCTGGGGCAATATGATTAAAAAAATACCTTAGGAAGAAAAATAGGTAATGTCTAGAATTGGAAATGGAAAAGTATTTTAGAAGGGATCTAAAGGAATGGGCTATCTTTATTAAAGAAAGAAGTGACTTTCTTCTATGATAAAAGTAGGGGTTGGCTGCTGGGGGTTTGCAGGGGTTCGGGAGAACCTCTAGCTAAGATTCTGTGCAGTTCGGAGAACACCCAAATCCCACTCCTGGCTGAGCCCCACCCACCCTGCCCCACCCCTCTCAGGAATCCCCACACAGCCCATTTTGGATGCAGGTAAGTACAGGGCCTGCGCGGAGGCTCGGGGAGGGTGGAAAATGGGCCTCTGGAGCCTGAGGAGGCCATTTTTGCCTTTTCAGAGGCTTGAAAAAAAGCCTCTGGAGCCCAGGGAGGCAAAAATGCCCCCCACCATGGTGCAGGAGGCCAACTAGGCCACGCCCACAATGGCCATGCCCATCCAGCAACCGAGCAGAGAACCCCTTGCTAAAATTTTTGAAGCCCACCCCCTGGATAAAAGGTAAAGTTTTTCTGTGTCTAGTAGTTCCCGCCTCTATAGGGTGGTGTTATTCTCCATTTCCTAGCTAAGTGAGTCAGGATTCATCTGAAGATGCTTCCGTATTCATGTGGTTGGCATGCTTATATGCTTAGGCTCACAGAACACTGTTACCTTCTCATCGAAGTGGTGCCTATTTATCTACTTGCATCAGTATGCTTTCAAACTGATAGGTTAGCAGGAGCTGGGGCAAGAATGGGAACTCATCCCATCAGGCGATAATTGAGCGTTGAACTGCCAATCTTTTGGTCAATAAGCTCAACATCACTAGGCCACCATGCCCCTTTTCTCTTCTATGACCCCTTTCCTAATCTCCAGATGTAAAACTAACATAGTCCTTTGTCTCTCTTGCTGTTGATGGGAAGGGTGCTATTCAGCAGGTTTTGACAGGTTCTGGAGAACCGATAGCAGAAATTTTGACTAGTTCAGAGAACCAGCAAATACCACTCTCGCTGGCCCCGGAGTGGGGTGGGTGAGATTTTGCAATATCCTTCCCCTGGAGTGGGGTGGGAATGGGGATTTTGCAGTATCTTTCCCCTGGAGTGGGGAGGGAATGGGGATTTTGCAATATCCTTCCCCTATCACTCCCACCAAGCCACACCATGCCCACCAAGCCATGCCCACAGAACCAGTAATATATTTTTTTTAATTCCACCACTGGTTCATGGGATTGCTGCATCACCACAACAAAACAGAATAGATCAAGAATGCAGTTAAGGTCTATATAAGAAAAGAAGTATCCAGTGGAATTCTGACTATTAATTGTTTTGAAACAAAACAAAAAACAAAAAAACCAAAAAAACTCTTCTGCACCACCTACCCACTCTCCCTGGTTGGGAACTCAGATGGTGCTGTAGGCACCTAAATCTTTGCAAGTTGGATTCCAATCTCATCTCATAGGATTCGTTAGGTGTAGGATTAAGTAACATAAATTAATGTCGCTGCACTTTCTATGAATACACAGCTTTGACATTACACTGCTCAGACCAATATACCAGGGATGTGCAAATCAGTGAAATTCAATCCATTTTACTGCTCATTTTGCAAGGCAGCTTTCTACTGTGGAAGATTAATGTCTGGATTTTTAATAAACTATCTGAACATAAATTTTCTGGGGTTTTTTAAGGCAGTTGGGAATTATTACTTACTTTTAAAAACGTACGAGATGGTTGAGATGGTTAAGAATTTTTTAATCTTCATAGTAAATGTGAAGAAGGCACAGAAGAGGCTGTACTTCCTGAGAATGCTCAGGAAGATAAATGTATCTCAGCATCTACTTCTGTCCTACTATCGTAGCACCATTGTGAATGTCCTGACATACAGCATTCTTGCATGGCATGGGAGCAACTCTGTAGCAGACAAAAAAAGCTCTACAGAAAATCATTAAAACTGCCCAGAATATCATTGGACTCCAACTACCAGCCCTGGATGACATCTTCAAATCTCGCTGTTTGAGAAAGTTGCATAACATTCTCAGAGACTCTTCCCATCCTGCTGTTCTGCCTCAGCTCTGAATTCCTGAGGATATTGACACACACCAACGGTCCTTATCAAATTCATTAAGTAGTAAGAATAAACCAAAGTCTGGCAAAGGTTGGCAACCAGCCCAGAAAACAAGATACGATAAGACTTTTCCAAAAATGCTCTGATGATAATTACAAGTTGTTTCCAGCAAGAAACTTACTAAAGGCATGTGACTTAAATAGGCTAAGGGAGTGGCCAATTATCCTAAAGCCTTACTCTCGAGGAGACCTCCTCCTCCTGAGTAGCCACTCCTGCCTTTTGGCAGCCCTGTGTGCTCGAGCACTGAGAAGAGGCTCCTCCACTTCGCTCTCTCCACTTGAAGGAGCCTTTGGAGGTCCTGAAGGCCCTGGCTGAGTCTCTGCCTCTGGCACCACATCCTCTTCAGCCTCCTCACTGTCCGACGCGAGCGCCGGCTGCACAGGCTCCTGGCGCGACACCACACCAACCTCCTCATTGTTGGGATCAGCCACGATCTGAGCAGGCCACTGGCAGGCCACAACACCTGCTTGCAATCTTTTTGGACTGTTGCCTTCTGGCAGAAGATACAGAAAAATTAAAACTTGGACCACACATTTTCTGAGTAGTTTTTATCCCAGAGCTATAATTGCACTCAACAATGAACTAAAGGGCCACCATCAGTGAGCTGCTGTTGGACAGCATTACTTGGTCTGTTGTGTGGATGTTTGGGTGGTTTAGGGGTGGGGAATTGTGGTGGTTGGGAGTGTGTTTGGGGATTGTTATGTGTGTTGGACCTGATCTTTGGGTATTAAGTGAATTTCGTTGTATGGATATACTGTGTATACACCTACAATGATAATAAAGTTGTTATTATTATTATTATTATTATTATTATTATTATTATTATTATTATTTACCTTACATGCTCACAGTAGTATGTAAGGTATTCTCTGCTGAAGTTAGGGTTTGTTTGTAGAGCTTCTTGGAATGACCATGGAATATCACCAGAGGAAAAGAGTTTTTACAAGCTTGCTGGGAAATTTTGCTGTAAAAAAAAAAATTAAAAAAAGAAAAGAAAAAAGGCAGAAGTTACAGCTTACTATACATTTTTTAAAATGAGTTGGATTTATTTTCCTGTCCTCGTGGGAAAGAACGAACACTTACACATTGAACTTCCCTCTTCGTAAAATTCATCCTGCCATGTTCTGCCAGGAACAAGAAATCCAAATTTTTCTTGCCATGAAGAACTTTTGAAACTATATCGTTACAGAAGCAATTCCACAAGAATACAAAAGCTGACTCATAAATTTATAATTAGCAAATGAGATCAGCTCACTAGCCTGCAGAAGTAAAACTGATGGTGATAATTCATTGGCCTTCAGTTAAAGAGAAGACCGGAAAATTTCCTTTGAGAAGCAGTAGCCATTAATATGAATGTCTGGCTGTGGAGTCATTTGGAAATGAAGTGGATATTTTG
This sequence comes from Ptyas mucosa, assembly GCA_012654045.1. Taxonomy (NCBI): domain Eukaryota; kingdom Metazoa; phylum Chordata; class Lepidosauria; order Squamata; family Colubridae; genus Ptyas; species Ptyas mucosa. The sequence continues at coordinate 11,208,570 of WNWU01000063.1, forward strand.
GAAAGGAATAAATTTTGCAAGACAGATCACTTAAAACAAGAGAATGGACACTTTTCTCTGATACTTCTAAGTGACTGAATGGCTCTAAATGGCTTGAAAGAGATAATAGTTAAAATGGTCAGATTATTACAATTGCATGAAACCAATTAGATCTATCTTTGTATCTTATGTCAAGGAACTATCAATTTCAGGAGTTTTAAATATTCATGTTTGGATTTTATGGAAAATTCACAAGACAAAAATAAAATAAAAAATTCACCTCAAATCTCTGCGAGATGGACCGTGATTTGCAAAAAAAAAAGGAAAGGAAAGGAAAAGAGAAGAGAAGAGAAGAGAAGAAAAGAAAAGAAAAGAAAAGAAAAAAGAAAAGAAAAGAAAAGAAAAGAAAAGAAAAGAAAAGAAAAGAAAAGAAAAGAAAAGAAAATTCACAAGGCAGGTATATGGTCTGCTTATGTGCATATGAAAGAGAAACAGTCACACTAATGCTCAAAGTATGTTTGCTTTATCAAAGTACTCTGAGTGTTGTTATTTTCCTTCTTAAACTTATTTTTTTTCTTTTTAATAAGGTATTATTTTAATATCCTCCTGTTTTTCATTACTACATTGATTATGACATATCAAATGTCTTATTTTAATGCTATTAGTTGTAAGAAATGCACTGGAATGATGATATTTAGCAACTTTTTAGATAAAAATAAATTACTACAGGAGTTTATGCATTAAGGATTTTTGTTTAAAAAAAATATTCCAGTAATTTTCAGTGATATGCACAAATGACTAGAATATTAAGTGTATGATGATGAGGAAGATAATTATAATGCAATTATTTCTATTCAATGCAGAAATATTAATTCAAATGAAGCTCAATGAAGCTCTTTGGTATTGAACTTATTGACATTTGAAACTGATTTATGACCCAATATCCTATTCCATATTTAGGCCATGATTGTCTACTAAGCCAGGGAATAGCTTTCTAGTTTCCTAGCTATTATAATACTATAAACATTAGATACAATGATAGAGTATGGAAAAGGATAATCTGCATCAAGAACCTTAGTCACCCTGTAACGACACCTTATCATCTAAATAAGTGTATTTAGTGTATTATATATTGAGAAGCAGGAGTATAATTAATTAATTAATTAAAATGAAATGATACATTGTGGACTATATATTAAAGTACTGTATTGTTGAAAGAAAAATCAGGTCCAGTTCCAAGCCGGGAATGAAATGGAATCTGCTTAAGAAAAAAAGTTTATTGATGAGCAGAACCAACAACAGCATGCAGTTCTGGGACGGCTGAATGAGTGGATGGATCTTTATAGGTTTCTGGGGTTTTGTGTTTGAGATGCTCCAGAGGTTTGTGCAATGTAGTGAGCCTTGTATCTTTTGCTATTCTATTGGTGGTGGGTAAATCCTGTTATGTCCTAAAGGTCATGACCTGTCCTTGGGGGAATGTAAATTCTTAATCCCATCAACTCTGGGGGATCTGGGCTGAAGGCATTTTGTTTATGAATAGGCTGGCCTGGATTTCTTAATGGGTACAAAATATCCATCTCTAAAGACTTGAGGCTTCTACTTGAGGCTGTTAAGAAAGACTGGAGCTGCTTTCTACCTTTAAGAACATGTTTCACCATTTCTCCTTTGGGGGAATATTCTAGCCTGCTTTTTTAATATTAAGAATAAGTAATATTTTAATGTGGAGGGGGCTCCCTACATTATTATTTATGCCAGCTTAGAAACTAGAGTCAGGAGTCAGTAAAAATACAGGCCACCTCATTCTGGACCAGGTTTTTTTTTTTAACCTACTTCAAAGGCAGCTTCATGTAAAATTCCATTTTTGATTCCAAGAATGGATCATGAAAGCTAAGCAAGTTGGGGATTCTTCTTACCTTATGGGATAAAATGTTTTACAATTTGAAGCCCACTATCAAAAACCTGTATCTAGGAGGCTTCCGCTTCCGGTTCTGCTGGCGACAGACTTTGATCGGGCTAGCTCTGGCCCCAGAGTCTGATCCCCCCCATCTGGAGGCCCTTTGGGCCAAGCGCCCCATTATTGGGGCGTTTGCCGTTTGAGGGCGGCTCGCCAGGGGTCCCCTGCCTCACTTCCAGGGGCCGGGAGGCCGATGCTGGTGCGCCCGAGGCTCCAGAGGGGGCGGGAGGTGATCGGCGGCTTTTTTTCGAGGCCGCGGAGGCGCCACAGCGCCTAAGGGGACCGGTGCTACCTAAGAAGGCACAACGGACTGTACTGACTGATTGCAGAGTGGAGCAGGCATCCTGGAGGCGAGAGGGGGGGGTTGGAGTTTCCCCCCCCCCTTGTAGCTGGAAAGGTGCCGTGGCAGAAAACTAGGGGGAAGGAGATGGGGTGAAATCCCTTACCTTTCTGACTTTTCCTTGGAGGATGGCTGTGGCAGAGTTTTTTGGAGAGGTCTGGTGGCCCCTCCCCCCGGCAGGCAATGGCGGTGGTCTGACTTCCTGCTTCTTTATTTATGATTGAAGACAACATTCTCCTCTGGCTTCCTGTTTGACCTACTCTATACTTCGGACTCGTTGCTCCTGTGAGAGCCCACTGGTGGACAGTTGAAAAATTACTTTGATTGCTAATCCCTCTTTCTTCTCTGGAGGTTTGCCCTTTGATTTCTCATCTTCTACTGATCTAAGATGGCTAAGGGCCACAAATCAGCAGCAACTGACATGGGGAAAATTTTGGAAAGACTGGCAATATTGGACCAGAAGTTGGACAAGTTAGATGACGTCCAAAAAGGATTATCTGAAATTAAATCTGAAATGACACTTATGAAAAAAGATTTAAATGATGTTCAACAGCTGGCAGAGCAAAACAAGAAGAAGATGGGGGGTCTGGAGGGGGAGGTACGGGCACTCCAGAAGGTGGAGGATGGGAGAGGAAATGCAATGTTAACCTTACAATTGGATAAGATGTCTTATTTTCTCAGGTTCCAAAACGTGGAACAACTTGACCAGGAAAATTTGAGAGAAGTGATGGTTAAAATGTTGGGTGAATTTTTAGAAAGAGATTTGGAGTCTATTGGAAGGGATGTGGACTTGGTGTACAGAGTAAACTCACAATTTGCAATTTTACATAATCTACCAAGAGAGATTCATATTAAATTTGTGAGAAGGGAACTGAGAGATGAGATATTGAGAAAACAAAGACTGGGGGCGCTGGTGTACAGGGGCAAGGAGATCACCATCCTGAAGCAGATTCCCAGACAGGTACGAGAATTAAGAAGAAAATATTATTTTTTATCAAATAAGTTGTACCTCAAGGGAGTAGGTTTTAGGTGGTTGATTCCGGAGGGTTTGATGATTTTTTGGGAGGACAGTAAGAAGAAAATTAATAATGTAACGGAAGCTAAGGCTTTTTTTGACCAACATAAATCCTTCCTAGGTGGAGAAGATACAGGAGCCGAAGAGGGGGAAGTATTAGATGATCAAGGAGCGGAGGCGGACGGAGCTGTTGCGGCCCGGGAGGGGGAGGGAGGCCAGACCATGGTTTTAAGAGCCAGAACTAGGAAATGAAGAAAGGAGGGGAATCTATTGTTTAAGGTTTTTTTAATTGACTTTTTTTTTCTCTCTCTTTTTTTATTGTATTTTGTATAACACTCTTTTTTTTGTTTATATAATTTTTATATAACCTGGTTGTTTGTTTTGATTTAAGATAATAATGTCTGTTGTGTGAGAAATTAAAAAAAGAAAATAATAATTGAAATATCTTTATATAAAGATATTGAAAATTCAACATATTGTAAACTATAATATTGTATATTCTTAACCAATAAAAACTTTTTATTGTAAAAAAAAAAAAAAACCTGTATCTAGGCCTCTATTCACTTAACCTCATAGAAGAGAAAGCTCTGTAGCCTCTCATCTCTTGGGATGAATGAATGTGCCAGAAGAAAATGGTCTTTGAAATATATAGAAAGCAAGCTATGTAGGGCTCTAAGGGTTAAAGCCAGCAAAACTTGAATTGGATTCAGAAACGTATGGTTATATACAATATAATAATCTCAATATTGGAATATCACATGCTGATCCCTGTTCATGTTGTAGCAATCAGGCTACATTGGATTTTCAAACAACTACAGCTTCTGAGTTGTTTTCATAGGTAGCCCCAGGTAAGGCACATTGTGTTAATTTCACCAAAAAGTGAAAATGTGTGAGTAAGAGTTGAAAGAGCATACAAATCAGGGGTGAAATCCAGCAGGTTCTGACAGGTTCTGGAGAACTAGTAACGGAAATTTTGAGCAGTTCGGAGAACCAGTAGCGGAAATTTTGAGTAGTTCGGAGAACCAGCAAATACTACCTCTGGCTGGCCCCAGAGTAGGGTGGGAATGGAGATTTTGCAGTATCCTTCCCCTGCCACACCCACCAAGCCACACCATGGCCACCAAGCCATGCCCACAGAACTGGTAGTAAAAAAAAAATTGAATTTCACCACTGATACAAATCCTCAAGAGCCCACAGGTAGCATATCAGCTGGAGATGGGCTATAGCTTCCATCTGCTGCTTGAGCATAATAGGGTTTGAACAGAAAATCTATTGTTCTCTCTCATAAGAAAGCCCATCACATCTCTCAAGTTTTGTCTATATATGGAGGGAAATTTTGTCTATATATGGAGGGAAAATGACTATATTGTTTATGACTTGTCAAAGCACAAAACATTATAAGTAATATTGATGATGGTGATAATTTATTAAATTTTTATGCCAACTGACTCCAAGTGACTCTGGGTCATTAAATCACAGATGCAAATTGCTCCAAAATGATTACATGTCAATCAGTTTGATTGCACACTTCAAATGGATTTCAGTATTGAATTGAACATTCAGTTCAAAGAGATTATTTGATGAAATTGCCTTTTAATTGAATCTTCAGATCACAGCTTTGTTACTGAACAATTGGGTACAAATTAAATTGATTGAGCTGGGCCTGTTCCAATTTATGCATTTGAAAGATAGTCGGTTACTACCTGGAACTCGGTCAAACATTTACAAAAGAACAACATGCCATTATTTATAACTTTAACAAATTGCATGAGAGATGAGGAAAAAAAAACGTTAATGAAAGAAGACATGAAAAAGTTACAAGATCAAATGAATTGTTTAATTCTTCTTTAATTCTTCTTTAAATATACAGCCAAGGTTTGAATCTTAAAAAGAAATATCTCAATTACTTAGGATATTTATTTCATAGATTTTCATGGCTACATATTGTTCTCTCTCTCTCTCTCTCTCTCTCTCTCTCTCTCTCTCTCTCTCTCT
>WNWU01000063.1:11213862-11242670 GCA_012654045.1 Ptyas mucosa
TCTCTCTCTCTCTCTCTCTCTCTCTCTCTCTCTCTCTCTCTCTCTCTCTCTCTCTCTCTCTCACACACACACACACACACACACACACTCACACTCACACACACACACACACACACACACACACACACACACATCATATAAGTTCAATGGATCAGCAGTTAAAGACACTGAGCTTGTCACCTGGAAAGCTGAAAGCCCAGGTTTGAGACCAGACCACTGCATGATGGGGTGAGTTCCCATTACTTACCCCAGCTCCTGCCCACCTAGCAGTTCTAAAGCATGCAAATGCAAGTAGATGAATAAGTACCACTTCAGTGGGAAGGTAACAGCATTCCATATGGCTTGGCGTATAGTCATGCCAGCCACATGACCACAGAATAGTCTTTGGACGTTACTGGCTCTCTTGGCTAAGAAAGATATGAGCACCTTAGAGTCAGACATGACTAGGCAGGGGAAACTTACCTTTATCTTTACATATTGTTCTAGAGCTGGATTTCTCTTAAATTTTATGAAAAATCCTGCCTTTCTGTTAAGAAAACCAAGAATGATGTTTCACTTTTGAATAAGGAAATGAAACCAAGAGAAAGTTGAGTTTGTGATTGTTCTATAAACTCTGCAGCAATTGGCTATGGGTCAATAGATCTGACTTTCTCTTGATGTGTTTAAACAGCATCTCTATCAATTTAATTTCTGAAAAGAGCAATGCTAATGGATCATACCAATGTGTACAGCATGCATTAATTGACCTTTTGAATTTTAGAAATGATAAGAGTTCACACAAAGTGGAAATCAGATTAGGAGCTCTGTTTTCATACTGTCTAACAAGCAAGCATTTTGAGTTAGTTTCTATGCATACGTAGTTTGCTAGAAAGTTGTTGTAAATGCCACTGAATTGGGGCCAATTCCTGACAAGTGTATAGAGCAATGTCCATCATTACGCCTGAATGATAGCAGCATAGATTTCTTATGAGATTCCAGTGATCCTGAGCCTGTACATCCATTTTATCCATTGTATTCACTTCAAGTTGCTTCATCCTTGCCAGGCAGAGTTTTTCTTTTAGAGTCTACGCCGACTTTTAGAACTACACCTGACCTAAGTCTGACCTAAGCATAGTACATGAAATTATCTGCCATAATGTCTTTCCTGTCAATGACTACTTTAGCTTCAACCACAACAATACATGAGCAAATAATAGATACAAACTCAAGGTAAACCATTCCAAACTTGATTGCAGAAAATATGACTTCAGTAACAGAGTGGTCAATGCCTGGAATGCATTACCTGACTCTGTAGTTTCTTCCCCAAATCCCCAAAACTTTAACCTTAAACTGTCTACTGTTGACCTCCCACCATTCCTAAGAGGTCTGTAAGGGGTGTGCATAAGTGCACCAGGATGCCTACTGTCCCTGTCCTAATATTCCTTTTTACTTACTCTTTTCATGTATTCAAATTATGTTTATACTTTTACCTGTTATCTTATATATGCTTGACAAATAAATAAAACTTAAACTTAAAATTCAGATTCTGGAAGATCTGGACTCTGACTGGATGGTTCCGGGGGGAGGGAACGGGGCAGGTCCTGAGACTATTATCTGGATTGAGTTTGACCCTGTGACCCTTGAGGACATGGACAGGATTCTGGGTAGACTGAACGCGACCACTTGTTTATTGGACCCGTGGCCCTCCTGGTTGGTGCTGGCTTCCCGGGAGGTGACGCGAGGCTGGCTCCAGGGGATTATAAATGCTTCGTTGGGTGAGGGTGACTTTCCCGCCGCCTTAAAAGAGGCAGTGGTGAGGCCTCTCGTCAAGAAGCCTTCCCTGGACCCGGCAATGTTGGCAAATTATCGTCCGGTCTCCAACCTTCGCTTTCTGGCGAAGGTTGTTGAGAGCATGGTTGCGCAACAGTTCTCCCAGCACCTGGAGGAAACGACGTATCTGGATCCGTTCCAGTCGGGCTTCAGACCCGGGTACAGCACGGAAACGGCATTGGTCGCATTGGTTGATGATCTCTGGAGGGCTCGGGACAGGGGTTGCTCCTCTGTCCTGGTCCTGTTAGATCTCTCAGTGGCTTTTGATACCATCGACCATGGTATCATGCTGCACCGGTTGGAAGAGTTGGGGGTGGGAGGCACTGTGTTACGGTGGTTCTCCTCCTTTCTCTCCAACCGGTCGCAGTCAGTGTTGACAGGGGGCAGAGATCGACTCCTAGGCCCCTCATATGTGGGGTGCCACAGGGGTCGGTTCTCTCGCCCCTCCTGTTCAACATTTATGTGAAGCCGCTGGGTGAGATCATCCGTGGTTTTGGGGTGAGATATCTTCAGTATGCTGACGACACCTAGCTGTACATCTCCACCCCAGACCACCCCAACAATGCCCTTGAAGTGATGTCCCGGTGCCTGGAGGCCGTGCAGATCTGGATGGGGAAGAACAAGTTCAGACTCAATCCATCCAAGACCGAGTGGCTGTGGTTTCCAATGTCCCGACATAGTCAGCTGGTGCCATCGCTGACTATTGGGGGCGAATCAATGGCCCCCACAGAGAGGGCGCGCAACCTGGGCGTCCTCCTGGATTCACGGCTGTCTTTAGATGAACATCTGACGGCCGTGACCAGGAGGATTTTTCATCAGGTCTGCCTGATTCGCCAGTTGCGCCCCTTTCTGGATCGGGACTCCTTACTCACGGTCACTCATGCCCTTGTAACCTCTTCTTGAACTACTGTAATGCTCTCTACATGGGGCTCCCCCTGAGGAGCACCTGGAGGCTCCAACTGGCGCAGAGTGCAGCCGCGCTGGTAGTGATGGGAGCGACGTGGCGCTCTCATGTGACACCGCTCCTGCGCGAGCTGCACTGGCTCCCGGTGGTCTTCCGGGTGCGCTTCAAGGTGTCGGTTATCACCTTTAAAGTGCTCCATGGCTTAGGGCCCGGGTACTTACGGGACCGCCTACTACCTCCAATAGCCTCCCACTGACCGGTACGCTCCCACAGAGAGGGGCTCCTCCGGGTGCCGTCAGCCAAACAATGTCGACTGGCGGCCCCCAGGGGGAGAGCTTTCTCTGTGGGGGCACCCACTATCTGGAACGACCTCCCCCCAGAGATTCGGCGGATCCCGGATCTTCGTACCTTCCGCCGTGAATTAAAAACTTTTTTGTTTCGTCAGGCAGATCAGGCCTGGCCTAATTTCTTCCCTTTCTGTATGAAAATTTTAATTTTATAATTTTTAAATTTTAAATTTGGTGTTTTAATATTTTGTAATGGGTTTTAGAATGTTGGGGCAATTATTTAATCTGGTTTTAAATTGGTTCTTAAATTTTTGTATCTATGTTTTTTATCTTTGCCTGTTCACTGTACTGAGTCCCTTCGGGGAGAAGGGCGGTCTATAAATCTAATAAATAAATAAATAATAAATAAATAAAACTCTGCTTGCTGATGATCAATTCAGTTCTTTGGTACTTAATCTTATTCTTTATAGGATTCGTTGTTTCTTAAAATTTCTCTTTCCCTCCCTCCCTCCCTCCCTCCCCCCTCCCTCCCTCCCTCCTTCCTTCCTTCCTTCCTTCCTGGTTTCAGAGAGCGGTGATATATTAATTTCATCATTCTGATCTTAACAGAGTTGGAAGGGACCTTAGAGGCTACTTCAACCTCCTCTTGATTAGTTTTCATCCATTGCTTCTTGTCCTGCCTTCAGGTGCTTCGATCATCTTTGATGCCATAGACCAGGGGTCTGCAACCTTAAATACTCAAAGAGCCATTTGGACCCATTTCCCACAGAAAAGAAAACACCGGGAGCCGCAAAACCTGGGTGGGCGTGGCCAACTCAAAGTCACTCACTTCCACCAGTCACATGACACCCCCCCAGCCAATCCTATCCAGCTGGTCATTAGGACAGAGAACCAGTTGTTAAAAAACACCGGGAACTACAAAATCCTTTTGACATCTCTCTATCTCCTCCCTCCCTCCCTCCCTTTCTGTATCTCTCTCTCCCCCTCTCTCTGTATCTCCCTGTCTCCGCCCTGGCTGCTTCTCCATCCCCCACCGTCGCCCTTACCTTCTCGGCCAGGTGAGGAGTGCCTGGGAGGGGAGGGCGAGGGGTGGGGCCAGCCAGTGGTGGGATCACCTGACAGGGAGCCACAACAGAGGGCCCAAAGAGCCGCATGCAGCTCCAGAGCCGCAGGTTGCTGACCCCTGCCATATATCGTAAATACTATTTTTTCATGAAGGTTACTTCAGCACTGCCTTTCTTCCTAAAATTAATCCCCTGACTTCTTCAGCATCGTATTCATTTTCATATACTCTTGAGTTACCTCCCTCTTCCAAAAATCCCCCCAATATTGCCTTTGCACTGTTTATTAACTGTGAATTCCCTAAGCATGTTGATTGACCTTATGTTTTTCTTTGGAATATTTAATATTATTGCAGGTTTTTTCACTTTCTTTTTTTAACTTTCACTGTGAGCTCCAGTAAGTTTTTACTATTTTCACCTAACAAGGTGATGTCATGATGTTCTTGCAGTAGATTGCTTAACTTCTTCTTTTTTCCTTAAATGTTTCAGCGCATTCATTAACTTCAATACATTGTACATTGTGGTATTATCTATACAAAGCCTTAGAGACAGTAAATAAAGCATCCTTCTGATTGTACTCTCCTTCTTAATTTTTTTCCATTTTCGCTATTGTATATTGCACATAGGCATTTGTATAAGCCACAATGTTTTCACATGCATCATTGTGCAAATGCTATGAATTCTGTTATGGCATATGTAACATTATTTACCTTCTTACATTCAGGGGACTTAATATCTTGTACTACATTTTTGATCTCTGTCTATTCATTTATCATTTCTCTGCTTATATGTGTTTATTTTTTTTTCTGTGTAAGCTTTTAAACAATACTTTCTTTGCAATAGGAACTAGCATAATGGTTGACTAATACACTCATTGTCTTGCATCTCTATTCATGCACCAATCTTCCAGTTCCAATTGTACTGTATATTCCTTTAATTTTGAACTATTAGTGCCTCTTCACCTGTAGCTTTAAAGCATTCAATTTGTATTCCATCTGTACTGGGTGTTTCTTTATTTGACTTAGTTTTTATATCTCACTTTCTAGTTTTTGGTTCCTGAAGATATTCACTGTTGAGAAATATTTCAGCCATTCTATAATCCCATTCCAGTGTAGAGTTTCAATATTGTCTTTCCATTTAATTTTAATTACATTTGCCTTTATTAGCTCTTTCATTATTACTTTTGAGTAGTTCTATGTAAAGCAACAAATATGCTTTATATTTTAATATATTGTACAGAGTATTTGTGTGGGGGGAAGTGTATTCACATCACAATAATAAAGTAATAATATGTATGTTTTATTACTTGACTGAACCAAATCAAATTTCCTAAGAGCCTAACTAACTCAGTTCAGCCAGCCTATTTAGACAATCTTGTTAGTCCCTGGAGATTTGAAGCTCATACATCCTTTACCATTGGGAGCTTCTTAACAAACAAAAAAAAGTCAGAAAATACCAAGGAATGACCACTTCAGTCTTGACAACAAGTAAGAGTACTACTCATAGAAAGAAAAGTTAATTCTCTTTATTAATAGTTCCTCATTCTGTGATGGACAAAAATTGGGACAAACACTAGATACAGCAAGAAAGAGAAGGGAAGGAAAGACCCATATTTGCAAGCAAGCAAATCCAGATTTTTGCAATCCACTTCTGGTAGCTTTATATCAATAAGGGTAAATTGTATGGGTCTGGTGTGGGAAAAAGCCAATTGAAAGAACAATCTGTGGTCAGTGGTAAAACTGGAGTTCACTGAGTGGGCAGCAGAGGCATCTGCTTGAATTCCCTTGATAATCACTTTGCCAAGAGAAAGAAACCTCATGAATCAACCGGGCAAAGCTTCATGGTCAAATCAGATGGGTAACTCTCAGTTACTTTGCAAAGAACAGAACAGAACAGAACAGAACAGAACAGAACAGAACAGAATTCTTTATTGGCCAAGTGTGATTGGACACACAAGGAATTTGTATTTGGTGCATATGCTCTCAGTGTACATAAAAAGACAAGATACATTTGTCAAGAATCATAAGGTACAACAGTTAATGATAGTCATAGGGTACAAATAAGCAATCAGGAAACAAACAATATCAACATAAATTGTAAGGATACAAGCAACAAAGTTACAGTCATGCAGTCATAAGTGGGAGGAGATGGGTGATAGGAACGGTGAGAAGACTCTGTAGTTTCTTCCTCAAACCCCCAAAACTTTAACCTTAAACTGTCTACTGTTGACCTCATCCCATTCCTAAGAGATCTGTAAGGGGCATGCATAAGTGTACCAGCGTGCCTACCATCCCTGTCCTAATATTCCTTTTTACTTATTCTTTTCATGTATTCAAATTATGTTTATACTTTTACCTGTTATCTTATATACATTTGACAAATAAACTTATTATGATTATAATAAGTAACAGTAATGCAGCCGTTGTAATGAAGTTACACAGTAATGCAGAGACAGCCATTGGAGATTAGCACAGTACAAGTTAGTAGTATTTTAGCCAATATAATCTTAGAATAACAAAGCATAATAGAGTGTCTTGTGACTATAAAGAATTACCAATCAGAAAAGAGGAGGCTGTCTAAGTCAATGCCATTTTCATCTCTCTGGTTGGCAGCTCTGTTCATCATGGCCAAACCACAAGTTGAGGATGGAAATGTTATATTTATGATCTGGCATGAACATCATGAAAATTAAAGAGCTGTAATTTTCTGAATGATACGGATCCATTATTCCTGAAATAATGAAAGAACTGAGAGACAGATAGGAGACAGGATTAGCAGATATGTTCACCACCCTGACTTGAATATGAACAATGTCAGCATAGTGTCCCCAAAAACCTGGTTCTTATTTTTCCAACCTCGGAAGGATGGTCAACCTTGAGTCCATCAGGATCAAACTCCAGACTGTGAGCAGAGTTAGCCTGCAATACTGCATTCTAACTATTATGCCATTAGGGGTGCTAGTATATATAATTATGTTTGAGGATGCATTTAGATCTTCACCCTATTAGCTTATGTCAGGCATGAACAACCAGATCCATGCATGAAGAGTTCATTTAGTTATTTTATTGCTCAAGTCTATAGACAGGAATCTTCTCAGATTGGGTAAGATTAGATAAGGTTCAATAGTATTCAGTGTATGTGTGGGGTGTCCCTATGTTGTACCTAAGAGGGATTTCAAACTAATTCCCCATAAAGTAATCTATCTCCAATAGCTTCATGTATTAAGTTTCATGTATTCAGGTTTTTGGATAGACATCAGATGTTAGGCTTAATCCACGAAATTGAAAGCGTATGGCTGTAGATGTGTCCTCAACAGGAGTCGCAATCCAGGTCATGTTATGTCTTATTCTGCCATGATATCTTTTGTCATTGAGCACAGAGGCAGTTTTGCTTGTGAGGTGTTTGCTAATTAGCAAGTAGGAATTTTTTTACATACATGTAAACATTATGCACATTGCAAGCCAAGGTAGATGCCCATTAAACATGTATCCCGTAGCTCTGTTATTCTTGCTTTTTCTCCTTGTTAAATCACAGTAGTGCAATAGAAGAAATGACATTTTGTATAAGGGTCTTTCTGGAAACCTGTTGCTTACCTTTCAATGAGATCCTACCATCCCTTTCCATACTTTTGGACATACCTAAATACATGCACAAAGAGGGGTGGATTGGGAAAAGAGAATTGCCACCAATTACAGGCAGATTGAACTATGGTGCTGGAGAAGAGTCCTGCTAGTCCCTTGGACTGCAAGGCGATCAAACTGGTCAGTCCTAGAGAAGATCAACCATGACTGCTCTTTATCTTCAAATCCTGAAGATGAAACTCAAATACTTTGGCCACCTAATGAGAAGGAAGGACTCCCTGGAGAAGAGCCTAATGCTGGGAAAGATTGAGGGCAAAAGAAGAAGGGGATGACAGAGAATGAGGTGGCTGGATGGAGTCACTGAAGCAGTTGGCATGAGCTTAAATGGACTCCAGAGGATGGTAGAGGACAGGAAGGCCTGGAAGAACGTTGTCCATGGGGTTGCAATGGGGGGGGGGGGCACGACTTCACAACTAACAGCAACAACAACAGGCAGATTGTGTTTAAAAAAAAAAAGCTTTCACATTTCATATGATCGCAATGCTTCGGTGCTCTTGATTAAAAGAGTCCAATTTTTTTTTCAGACTTCTGCATGAGCCCGGAAAACAAAAAAGAAAGAATGCTATTTTAAGAGTCACAATGAATAGTAAATTACCTTAAACCAGAGAAATATTTTCCACAGCTTATTACTGCCCCCTCCCTCCTCTGCCCCCCCCCTAAAAAAACCTCAGGCACCTACAGAAACCTGAAAAAAGAAGCTATTTTAATCAAGAGAAGAGAAGTGCTTTGCTTGCCCTCACATGAGATTCAAAGCATTTTTTTAAATGAATCATGCTTGAAGGGTTCAGAACCCTTGTCAAAAAACCCGGGCAAAATGAATCAAGGCTATCTTTTATCAGGAAGCTTTGTACTAAATGAAACTAACCCCATCATTAATAGGTTTAGCTGCATAAACCACGAAAATTAATGATCACTTTCTACCGCAAAGATGCTGATCAACGCATAATGCCAACTAAAGCACTGTTAGATATAAACGAGCTCATTCCTGGTGGGGACATTAAGACTGTTACTTTAAAAGTGAAAAATGATCACTGTCCATCTCTATGCGGTTTCAGCCTCTATCTTGCTTTATGTCCTAAATGAAACGTGCACTTCCTATCAATCGATCAATCAATCAATCAATCAATTTTCAAAATGACCTGTCCTAATCCAAACCTTTTACAGCTTTAGCATTGCATTTACAACCAATAAGCAACAAGCTAAGCAAATTTAGATAAAATAATTAATTCGCTCATGGGGCCCCATTTACAAAGTCGTATATTTTACTTGAAAATAGGCTTTGCAACAAAGAATAAATATATCATCAGGTTAAATTGACATAACTTTATAATATATTAAGATAACTTTCTATCACACAATAAATCAATATTATAGTGTACATTGCATATATAATAAAAAGCAGTTCATTATATGCATGATGTATATAGTAAATAAAGTATTTGTATATATCAATGAGCTTAGCCATCCTCTCTGCCTATGAAATGTCTGTATGAAGAGTGAGCAGTATTAGTCCTGCTGGCCTCCCACTTGTACTTAGCAATTTATGTATTGATTGGGACTTGATTTAGCCCTGCCTGCCTCAAGTCATCATTGGGGAATTGAACTTTAGACCCACAATCTAAATAAAGTCTGGGCTTATGTCACAGGTTTAATATAAGTATCATGGACCTATTACATTGGAGATAATTTTTAAAGGATATATAGGTCTTCCCCACTCTTGCATGACCTATTAAAATACACCCAGAATGTGAGTGTAAAGCATTGAATCTCAGTTGCTGGAATTCTTCACACCATGTATAAAGAAAATAAATTCCCTGGCTATTCCAGCAATGCCCTTGGCTTTTTGTCATAACAATAGTTTACTGTTAGGTGGAATATGTAAGTATTCCCCTTGGGGAAACTGCTGTGATGAAGAAAGATCTAAGTTTTCCCAATTAATCTCAGTTTTCATAGAGAATATTCTTATCTGAATGCTGCCCCCTCCCCCCAGTGAATCAGTGGGGTCATATCCTGGCTCAGTCCACATAGACAACACAAGTAGGGTTCAACATGTTTATTCCACACTACCAAGCCCCTTTGTCATTTCCCAGGTCCCAACTGCAAGTGCAACACTTCAGGAATTTATTCCCAGGAAAGTCATTGGAGTCAAGACACAGTAAAGTCAATGAGAAGTCAGCATGGAGTCAATGAGATCATGGCACAATGATGTCAATATGAGTCTATAAGGAAATCAAGACAGAGTCAAGGGGAACACAGCACAATGAAATCAAGGAAGTCAAGCTGCATGCACGAATGATGGATTGTGAATGATTGTCTCCAACAAACTTCAGGCTCCAAACACAGAAATAAATAGACGCTGGCCAATGCATCTCATTAGGAGAGGCACTCCTCATAAGTGGCCTCATTGACCTTCGTTGCATCTCCCTCCACTTGGTTCTGTATGACCTAGGTTCCAATAGTGGCAGCAACTCATTCACCACTGACTGGATGCAGCTGTGTCTCTTCTTTGACCTGTGCAGCTGGTTAGTCATCCACACTCACTAACTACAGCTATGCCTCTCCTGCCTCTGCAGCTGACCATTCATCCACTCATTTGCTCATGGATTCCCAATGTTCCTAGTCCAGCTTCACCTGGCCACCAAGCCTTCCATGTCTCCCTGATCCCTGTCCGATGTCGCTGGAGCTGGCTTTTCCTCATTGTCCAAGCTGGTGATGAGGGAGCCATTACAGGCCATCTCATTCTAGCTCCTGAAACATATTACCTATAATCTCTCAGTGTCATCCCATGTGAATGCCTTTCATAATTATGTTGGACTTTTTTTTTTTGTTAGTTTAATATACTCACAGGTGAAGAAAAGATAGAACCAACATTACCTTTGCTGGGAGCTAACTGGAAATCAAACTTATCTTCTGTAACTTCAGGCCAGAAATTAGATTATCACCACAACTATCAATGTTTGAAAAAAGTATGTTTGGTATTAGAGCAGGTGCCTTCTTTTCCTGTGAAGCCCTGGCAGTCTATCCAAAGTCAATCTGTTTGCCAACCTCATTGTGCAACTTGGCATTCTGGTTCCTAATAAAAATGCAAATCTTCTCTAGCATACTAGAGCACTTGGCACATAGTCCTCAAACAGTAATCATGCTTGTTGTCTCAGACTCATACCACTTGACTTACATTTTGGAATTTTTGATCCAAACATTGAGAAGTGCATTGATAATAAAGAAGAGAACTTTCTCTGGTTTTTTATATGCCATGAACAAACTATGGAACTATGGCGAATAAAGATTTAACTTAGAGATTTCTGCAAACCAAGAATATTAGAGTGAGTGTGGTGGAGCTGGAGAAAGAAAGGGAAGAAGAGTTAACCTGCTTCTGGCGTTGTGAGGTGTCGAGTGTAGCCAAAAGGTATGCTGAATTGGAGAGTATGTTGCCATCTGCTATAGATCTTTGTGATTGTGAAGGACAGCTTAGTAGTTGAAAGGGATGCAGATGAGGACAATGGTAACAATGGGCAAGAGGAAATATCATGAAATGAAAGATGAGCTGTACCAAAGGGAGAGGTGTGTGGAACATTGGTTATTTATTGATTGATTAATTGATTGATTGATTGATTGATTGATTGATTCGATTTATATGCCACCCTTCTCCGGAGACTAAGGGCGGCTTACAATGCGTTAAGCAATAGCCTTCATACTTTTGTATATACCTGCTTAGTAGGGCTTTCGCCCGCCCTCCCCAAGTGGTGTTCTTTTTTATACAAAGTCAGTTTATTGCCCCCACAATCCGGGTCCTCATTTTACCTACCTCGGAAGGGTGGAAGGCTGAGTCAACCTTGAGCCTGGTGAGATTTGAACTCGCAGTAATTGCAGGCAGCTGGCAGCTAAGTGCTACTTAATAGCACTTTAGCACGCTGCACCACCAAGGCTCCTTAATGGGTTCATAATCTCACTTTTTGAGACACACTTCCATATTTCTAGCTACCTCAGATCTGAATCTGATGTAACTGCAGAAAAGATAGCAACCGTGTGTTAATGATAAAGGCTGGTCAAAAAGGAGAATATATTTCACTGAGATATGACTGACTGGGTTTTGAAGCAAGTTTGATTTTGGGGAGGAAGATGGAGTATCAGTTATGCACCAGGATCTTTGTAGTTATGAAACATCATTCTTCCCATGGTTAAAGGTGAGGCTATATTTCTGAGATTGACTCAGAGGAAAAAGGCTAAGAGTACATTTATTGTAATACCCTCCCAGTTGTCCCTCCCATGTTATTCAGTCACCTTGTGGAGGTAGTTATGGATTCCTAGTCTATTAGTGATTTTAATATCTCCTAGGTGATTTTAGCCACCCCTAAATAAAACCAGAGGCGGCATGTGGATTCAGGTCCACCATGAGAATCATGTGCTTGTCACAAATCAACATGGGCCCAATCCACATAGTTGGCCATATATTAGACTTGGAGCAGAAGAAACACAGTGCTGGGAACCATTCTTATTTGACCTTTGTTATGAACAGATCACTTTCTGTAATTAAGCAAATCAGCCGTAGTAGATTTTACCAAAGTCAGCAGAATTATTATTATTATTATTATTATTATTATTATTATTATTTATTGAACTTTTATATCGCCCTTCTCCCAGCAGACTCAGGGCGGTGAACAGCCAAGTAAAAAACATAATACAAAAGTTAAAATCATTTTAAAATAATTTAAATACAATTTGGCCCCTAATTTAAAACATGTCAATTAAAATCAATCAACATCAAATGTTAAAACCAATAAAGGATCAGGCCAGCCCGGCTTACTGAAAGAAGTAGGTTTTTAGGGCCCGACGAAAAGTCCGGAGGTCTGGGATCGCTCGTATCTCTGGGGGTAGATCATTCCATAGGGTGGGTGCCACCACAGAGAAGGCTCTCCCCCGGGGTGTCGCCAGCCGACATTGTCTGGCTGACGGCACCCTGAGGAGGCCCTCTCTGTGGGAGCGAACTGGCCGGTGGGAGGCAATTGGTGGCAGAAGGCGGTCCCGTAAGTACCCCGGCCCTAAGCCATGGAGCACTTTAAAGGTGGTCACCAACACCTTGAAGCGCACCCGGAAGTCCACCAGGAGCCAATGCAGCTTGCGCAGGACAGGCGTCACATGGGAGCGCCCCGTCACTCCCATAATCCCCTGCACGGCCACATTCTGCACCAGTTGGAAATATATATTTCCATACCCTGTTTTCCCCAAAATAAGACATCCCCTGAAAATAAGCCCAGTCAGGCTTTTGAGTGCATGGCAATAAGGCCAAGCACTTATTTGAGGGTTCAAAAAAAAAATATAAGATAGGATCTTATTTTCAGGAAAAGATGGTATATTTTAGTAAACAATTCCCTATAATTTAAACAACAGTCTCTATTTTACCAAAAAGGGATGTTGGAAAATAATACATTTGTAGAATTATTTGTAAACTTTTCCAAACTGATTCAAAAGCAAGAGAACCTTCTCTCCCATTCACAATATAGAAGTAATCGGAACTGGATTTCACTGCAACACAGATGAGCGTGTAGCTTAGGGAGGAACAATTGTGGCATAAAATTATGTGAATCATGTAAATTAAGATGTAAGTGAAGTCACTTGCTCCTTCTCGCCCCCCAGAAGTCCACAGGTGATAATTAATAGTCTCCATTGCACCCAACGACAGCAGGTTGACATACAAAAAACAAATGGAAATTATACCAAGTTCATTTTTTTTTATTTGAACTTCTCACCCACTATTTTTAAGAATATGTCCCAGAAATACAGTCTTTCAGTTTATCGGAAATTAAACCCAATATTATTATTATTATTATTATTACTTATTATTATTTTTACTATAATAATAAATATTAATCTAATAATTAATCAAATTTGTGCTTGTTTTATTCTGCTTTGAGATTATTGTCGTTTGCTCCTGTTCTTTAAGACAAGAGTTACTGCAATCTTATATCGATCAATCAAGAAATAAGAATGCCTTTTTTGTTTTGCTTTGTTTCTACGTAGTGACAGATTAAAAGGAGGGGGGGAATAATGTTACATCATCACGTTGAGTACAGCTCAGCACTTACTTCTTGGATTACTGCATTTCTTTGCCTGAAACAAACTGCGTATTCCAATCTCTCAAACTAATTGTGTTACTCTACAACAAGTTAATTGTGTTGCTTTAAGCACACATGAAAAAGAGGCAATTCCATTGCATTTTGGTTCAATTATCTACTCGCTACAAGGTCAGTTTTCTGAATTATTAGATCAATACTTCAGCATTCTCAATTCTGTAATGGTTAGAGGATATCCCCATTGCGTTTTATTTTCCTCCCTAGCTTGTCAATACAGCCCCTAAAGTAATTTAAATGTTTAGGTCTCCTTTTAATTAATGGTAATCATAGAATGGTGATACTGGAAGTGGTCATGTTGTATAAAGCAAGATGGCAGTGTTAAAATGTATTGCAGCAGACCTTGGTTCATCAGAAAAGGATGCAGATATACAATCTGTTGATACAATTATTTTACCTTGCTCATGAAGCCTGGGAATAGTGCATATGGGCAAGGTTACTGAAAGTGAGTAATGGATTCCTCTCTGTGTTGCAAAAGGGCTGTGAAAGTCTGTTCATATCTAGGAGTGCATGTCCAAGTTGGGTTTGTTTGTTTTTTTGGTAATGCTGGTATAAAAGCTACCATGTTTTCCTGAAAATAAGACCCTGTCTTATATTTTTTGAACCCCAAAATAAGCGCTTGGCCTTATTTTCAGGGAGGTCTTATTATTTTGCGGCGAGTGGAGCAAGATGGGGCTTCTCTTGCTGTCTTACCTGATTTCTGGCTCTGTGTTTAAATATTTTTGGGGAGGGATTATTTTCAGGGGGAGGCTTATTTTAGTGCATGTGCTCAAAAGCCTGATTTGACTTATTATCAGGGGATGTCTTATTTTTGGGTAAACAGGGTAAATGGGTTTAAGACTTGCCTATTTTTTTTCTGAAGCCAATAAAAACTAAAAAAGGAAATCCATGAATTATCATCATTGTCTTCAAATACTACATTTACTACCATGTTACCCCCAAAATAAGACCCTGTCAATATATATTTGTTTCTGTAGATTTTCACGGGTAGGAGTATGCAAGTTTTGGTGTATTCAGGTCTTTTCCTGTGTAAGATTGAGAGTATCTTGGCGATGTTTTGATGAGATCCCACTCGTCATCTTCAGGCTGTTGTCTTTGGCTTCATGCTTGTGCAAGGAAAGCTTTCCTCATATAAGAAATACATACATACATACATACATACATACATACATACATACATCTCCACCAGAAAAGGCACCAGGTCTTATTTTCAGGGGATGTCATCCACCGACTCATCCCACTTGTGAGCATTTCCCCTGGCCTCCTTTTCGCTGTCAGATGCCTCCAGGAACTTCTTCAATCTCTGTTATCAGCTACAGAGGCCTTCAAGAAAGCCTTGTTGGCTTGCACAAGAAATAGGAGGGCAAGGCAAGTGTCAGCGTGTGCAAGGCCTGGCTGAAGGTGTCCGAAGTTTAGTAGTAGGGCAGTTCCACCACCCCCCATCCCCACCCTAACTTAATGTTTACCCATGCACCTTGGAGCAGGTGGGGTCTTAATTAGGGCTTATTTTGGGGCTAGGGCTTATATTGGGCGCATGTGTAAAAATCGGAGAGGTCATATTTTCAGGAAAACACAATCTGCATTCAATTCAAATATATAATAATTATCTATTTATTATTTTGAATCTTTTTTTAAAAAAAAGTCATCCTCCTATTGCATAATAATGCACTTATTTTGGCTGAAATAAATCCTTGATTCCACAATGTTGAGGCATTAATGAATTACCGTATTACATTTTTGCCAAGCTTGTATTTGAACATTTGTAATATTCCATGTGCTTTTGTAAATGATACTCATTAGAGGAGGATAAAATGCAGAGATAGTTTTCAGGGCTACTGATAGTTTGCATAGTATTATTCCTTGCAATTAATTAAAATGCTAAATGTTCTACCGCAGAACAAGGGTACTTAGAATGAAGATATTACTAATGGGTATTCTATTACACAGAATGCCAACATATTTCAGAAACTGGTTCTTAATATCTTTTGTGCTAGCATTACTATACAGTACTACACTATATTGCATTAGTGGCAATAACAGATCTGTAACTCCTGACCCACTGTTTAACACTATTTTGTGTTCACTCTGCCCGTTTTATATTGATCCTATCTATTTTTACACCATTCCATGGTATAAAATTTCAGGCTAGCCAACTCCAAGGAATGTTAGCCTTGACTTACAACCACAATTAGCAATGGAATATTGGTCATTGAGCAAAGTGGTTGATAAGCGAAACATCACATGTTGGTTTTGCTCAACGACCACAACGCCATCATTCCCAGTTGCAGTCTTTAAGTGATCTCACAGGTGGTTAAATGGATGGAAACTTGCCTTCCCTTTCTGGTTTTGAAAATCATGCTTGGATTTCAGCATAGAGGATTTGCAATCCCACAGTAAAAAGAGACTTGATGGAAATGAGCCAGAATCTTGGAATTTTAACCCTGTCTTTGGTTTTGCCCATGTTTATATGTTCTATCTGAGACATACTTACTATGGGCCCAACTGTTAGTCCATGACTTGATATTATTTGGAAATAGTTTCCAATTTTTGAACACCCAGTGGTAATTTTGGAGGAATGCTAGAATCATAGTGAATTGTCTTAGAGGTCTTTGGCTTTTACAATATTTTCTTTCTTTCTTTCTTTCTTTCTTTCTTTCTTTCTTTCTTTCTTTCTCTTTCTTTCTTTCTCTTTCTCTCTCTCTCTCTTTCTTTTTTCTAAATATGCTTATGCTTTCATGAAAGTTTTCATGGAAGTTTTACATGATAGTCTTACGTGACTTTTCTTAGATACCTTAGGAATTCAGTCCAGTTGATCCGTACATATAGTTAGAAGGCAAGTCAGATTTTCCATGACTGAATTATTAACCTACAATCAAAAGAATATGAAAAACAGATCAAGGGTGAGATGAAAAGCTGCTACTATTCACTGAGCCATTTATTTTCCTTGAGAGAATTATGCTTTCTTTTTTAAAAAAATGGAATTACACTTTCTTTTGTAGAGGTAATCAGCTGTATTTGAAGTTCTACTCAGAACTACTTTATTTTCCCTCCCTGAATGAGTTACAGTCCCTATGGTAAGTAGGTAAGTAGGCTTTTTGAATGGAAATGTTAAAACAACCAACCTTAATTACCTTAACACAAAGGGACCGGTAGGCTTTAATATCCTAATTAATGTGTCAGATTTGGCTAATACTGAAATGATCAGCTCCAAATTGCAAGGTCACAAAAGGTGAGAGATGGCATAGTTCTAAATCATTTCCAGTTACTTTATTCTACTTCTCTGACAACTTCTTATTATTGACGTGTCTCCAGACTGATTCAGTAAAAACCTGTCTTCTAATTTTAAAAATTTCACATTTTTTTTCTTTTTATGACCCAGTGATTCTTTGTATTAGGATGGAGACGGAGTGACTGAACAGAGCTGAGAGTTTACTGGCTGAATGCCCTTCCTGATGCCTATGTGAAGTTCACAGCAGATATTTTCTCTTTGCACCTCGATAAACATCTGCTGCTGCCTAGGATTGAACTCTCAACCTTCTGTGTGGGACCCAAGTGTCTTCACCTCTAGCCACAGCACTGCCCACACATATGCTATTTTATTATGGCTTTATTGATCATCGCAGAGTCAACCAGATGTTCAGACTGGGTTTGGCATTTTTGTTTACTTATTAAGTCCTTACCAAGGACCTGGGATAGGCAAATCTGGATGTTTGACAGTGTTACAGATGTTGTCTCAGGATGAAAGCTGTTCCAAGTAAAGCAACCTTCTGCAATTGACTGATATTGTTGTTGTTGTTATAAACTTTTATTCATTAAACATGAAACTCAGTCAACTGAACATTTAAAAATGTATCACAAATATTATTGACTGGCGCTGATGGTTGATATAAGTTGCTGCCAGCATCCTAGGTATCAACCAAGTATCTTCTTAAGATGTATGATGTTCCAAGTAGCACAGTTTTTTGCAGTTCCGCTGGTGTTATTGCAGGAAGCTGCAATTTCTTGATGTGTTTTGTAAAATTCTTGGACATGATACCAAGTGCCCCGATGACAATGAGTATCACTGTTACATGTTTCATCCATAATTGCGTAGTTTTGATCACTAGGTTATGATATTTCATGATTTTTTCCAGTTCTTTTTCTTCGCATCTCCTGGTACAGGTAATATATTATTATTATTATTATTATTATTATTATTATTATTATTATTATTATTCATATTTCTATGCCGCCCATTCTCTGAGAACTCTGGGCAACTTACACCAAAGACAGTATACTAAATAGCATATTGCCCTCAACAATCTGGGTCCTCATTTTACCCACCTCAGAAGGATGGAAGGCTGAGTCAACCTTGAGCCAGTGAGATTTGTTCTGCTGATCTGCTGAACTAGCAGTCAGCCGAAGTAGCTGCAGTACTGCACTCTAACCACTGTGCCACCTCAGCTCGTATCAACCAAGTATCTTCATAAAATGTACAATGCTCCGAGTTTTTTGCAGTTCCACTGGTGTTATTGAAGGGAGCTACAATTTATGTTCCTATGACTTTTCAGATACTTATTATCATTATTATATATTTTCATAGGCATTGAAAATAAAGTAGTCATTACTTTCTAATGTTAAAGTAAAAACATTAGGTACCCTTGTTATGCATTTTTAAGCATATACCCAGATTTAAATTGCCCTAATCTGATTAAATTTAATCTGATTAAATCCATGTTGGTGTTTTAATTGCTCTGCTATTGTGAAATCAGGAACTACAATATTTAAGAAAAACCCACCAGGTTTATTTTTCTGAGGTCATTTCCAGCTATGAAGATCTCAGTTGAACTCCACCTGTAATTGGTTCTGATCTCAACACTTTACCTTCTAATACAGATAGGCAAACAAAATATATTAGGAAGAAACAATGAAAGGAATGAAGAGAGAAAGGGAGGAAGAAAGGAAAAAGGATGAGGAAGAATAAAATGAAGTTATAGGCAGCATTAATCTTTGTCTAGGTAGAGCAGAATTACTTGTATTGTTGAGAAGTGTTCAACATTACCAACTCTAAGTCAATATGAATGGTACTGTATAATGAGATGATGTTCTCTGGATAGATCCTGTGAAGTAATTTTTTTTTAAGTTCTTTATGTTTGCAGGGTTTTTTAAATAGCAAAAAGGATAGGGAACTCTCCGAAATCCATCCTTTTTTGCTGAATTATTGCTGGAGATGAATGTGAATGTTCCCATAAAAGAAAACATGAGGAAGCATGCAGTGCACCTTATGAACTTATCAAGTGAAATTTGACTCATTTCACCAGCAAATTTGTGGCTAAATAAATAATGGCAGACACGCTAACACTCTCCTATTTAAAATCAATTGTCTGTCTATTATTTAAGATACAGTTTAAAGTAGCGTTGTGTTATTTGATTTGAATTTATTCATGCATAGGGCATCTCTCTCTCTCTCTCTCTCTCTCTTTCTCTCTCTCTCTCATCTTCCCTCCCCCCTCTCTCCATCTCTCTCTCCGTGTCTTTCTGTGTCTCTCTGTCTCTGCCTCTCTGTGTCTCTGATTCTTTGTCTCTCTGTCTCTGTCTCTGTTTCTGCTCTCTTTCTCTCTTTCTCTCTCTGTCTCTGTCTCTGTCTGTCTCTCTTCAACTGTAGCATTATAGTATAAGTTGAGTCAAAAGAATACAACTAGCCCAAAATTATCCAGTAATATTTCCATGCTGATGGTCTTTACTGTCATGTCTCAGTACCAGGAGGGATGACACTATTGCTTGTATATGAACAGAAGCAACTGTTAGCAAGACTAATTATTAACTGATTATGGTAGATGAATTTCACAACTTTTCAGGCATTTTGCTTGGTTTTGACATTCATGATTCCCATATCCCTAAGATATAAACTTTTATTATCTAAAGAAATATATTGGAGGAGAAGCATGATCTCAGGGTTTCTTGTTTTGTCTGATTTCTAAAGTTGCTTCAATATATTTAATTTTGTCAACTTTTAGAGCACTATTTCCCAAATCACACATCTATGTTGGTTTCAATGAAATGATATATTGCAACACTTTTGAAATTTATGTTCCCAGGAAAGCAGAGTTAAAATTATAAGCTTTGTGTTTCATGATTTTTCACTGTATAATTTTGCAGCCCTAATACTACATTAATAAAGTTTATTGCATTTAATATATTCTATTATAGGAATGTTGGAGTATATGCTTAGTAAAGTGAAGGCCTAGATATTTATAGATTCAATAAGCAGTGAACTCACCTCTTGACCTGAATTCCTTTAGGCATTCTGATTAAAGAGTGCTATTGGAATATTTCCAGCCTTATTATTGGTGAGAGCTAATGTTTTTGCAGTTGGCGAGTTTACTGATTTCTCTAGATAGTAAGGCTCATAAATGGATGCCTGAAACATTCATTAATAGAATCTTTAAGTACAATTTTCTTTTGGCTTCTTACACTGTTGTGTGATTAAAATACAAGGTCTCTTCTCTACCTACATTGGTTAATATTTTACTTAGAAAAGATAGTCAAGAGAAGAGAGGTTAGGAACGAAACAGGAAAGGAAAGGACAGTATAAACTAGTGTATACTGTCGCCCTGCCTATTTAACTTATATGTAGAGCACATCATGAGAAAGGCGGGGCTAGATGAATCAAAAGCTGGAATTAAGATTGCCAGTAGAAATATCAACAACCTCAGATATGCAGATGATACCACTCTAATGGCAGAAAGTGAAGAGGAATTAAAGAGCCTCTTGATGCAGATAAAGGAGAAGAGTGCAAAGTTGGCTTGAAACTAAACATTAAGAAAACTAAGATCATGGCTCCTGGCCCTCTCAATTCCTAGCAAATAGATGGGGAAGAAATGGAGGTAGTGACAGATTTTATTTTCCTGGGCTCCAAGATCACTGCAGATGGGGACTGCAGCCAAGAAATTAAAAGACACTTGCTCCTGTGGAGGAAAGCTATGGCAAAGTTAGACAGCATACTAAAAAGCAGAGACATCACCCTGCCAACAAAAATGTGTATAGTCAAGGCTATGGTTTTCCTAGTTGCAATGTATGGTTGTGAAAGTTGGACCATAAGGAAGGCTGAGTGCCAAAGAATTGAGGCCTTTGAACTGTGGTGCTGGAGAAGACTCCTGCGGTCCAAGACTCCCTTGGACTGCAAGGCGATCAAACCAGTCAGTCCTTGAGGAGATCAACCCTGACTGCTTTTTAGAAGGCCAGATCCTGAAGATGAAACTGAAATACTTTGGCCACTTAATGAGAAGGAAGGACTCACTGGAGAGGAGCCTAATGCTGGGAATGATTGAGGGCAAAAGAAGAAGGGGACGGCAGAGAATGAGGTGGCTGGAAGGAATCACTGAAGCAGCCGGTGTCCGGGGGATGGTAGATGACAGGAAGGCTTGGAGGAACATTATCCATGGGGTTGCGATGGGTCGGACACAACTTTGCAACTAACAACAACAACAACAACATTTCCTTTTTAAGTTGGAATAATTGTATACTAATTGTATACTAATCTTTTACAGCAACGTAAAACTGTTTAATTATTGGAGCATGAAGCCTGTGGCAGCCATCGGAACATTTTTGCTCTTCCTTTGTTGTTGCGCATTTCTACAAATGTACAAAAGTTGTACATTTTCTTTTCTGAGCTGCAAGCTGAGAACTGTTTGCAGCACCAAAGCTCTCTGCTGCCTTTTGGCACTAAGCCTTTGAACACTGCCCAGTATATATTTCATGCAGTTCAATTTTTTAATATATATAACTGCATAATGGTAATCATGAGAATATGGGAATGATGGTACAAGCAAAAGGATTTTGTTTTGCTTTGCCTATTTTGTTTTGTTTATTTATAAGATGAGTTTTATTATACTGTGCTCATGTTCACCTGGGATGCTGCCTGGGATAAAGTCCAATATATTTGCTTTTCATTTTTTGTCTGCCCTTCTGGAGTATTTTCTGCCATTTAATCTCATGGAGTTCTTCTGAAAACCAGGACATAAAGGTTTTATAGGTGACCGTAAATTGAACATGGAACCCACGAGTAACCTTTGCAGCTCATGGACAGTAGTTTGATAGCAAATGAGAAACATTCATAATGACGGTGTTGATTGACTGCACTCTGGATTTTTAGGCTAGGATGCTGGGCAGTGATTTGGATTATGGGTTTACAGGAGTACAAGTGGTTCCATAATTGAATGGATTTATTCTTCTTTAAGTTTATCTTTTGTTTTTGTTTTTAAATAAGAGGGTTTGTTCCAGTCTTTTGGAAGGGGCACACTATTTAATTTAATTTAATTTTAATTTAATATTTAAATTTATATACCGCTCTTCTCCCGAAGGACTCAGGGCGGTGAACAGCCAAAAGTAAAAAAACATGAAATACAAAATTTAAAAACAATTTAAAAATATATTAAACAATTTGACCCAACAGTTAAAATACCCCATTTAAAAGTTAAAATTAAAATTACACAATTGGAGAGTTAAGCCAGCCCATCTTGATGAAATAAAAAAGTTTTGAGGGCCAAACGGAAAGTACGTAAATCTGGAATTGTCCGTATCTCCGGGGGGAGCTCGTTCCAGAGGGCAAGTGCTCCCACAGAGAAAGCACCTGCCCCTGGGGGCCACCAGTCAACATTGTTTGGCTGACGGCACCCGGAGGAGCCCCTCTCTGTGGGAGCATACTGGCCGGTGGGAGGCTCTCAGTATTAATACATCATTGTGGGTTTTGGACTAGAAGACCTCCAGTGTCCCTTCCAACTCTGTTAATCTGTATGCTGTATTGTGTATCAACTAGAAAGTTTGCTCAACTTGCAATGGGACAATGTATATGAAAGAAAATATCCTTAAATTAAAAGAGAATAGAATAGAATAACAGAGTTGGAAGGGACCTTGGAGCAGTGGTGAATTCCAATTTTTTTTATTACCAGTTCTGTGGGCATGGCTTGGTGGGCCTAATGTGGCTTGGTGGGTGTGCCAGGGGAAGGATACTGCAAAATCTCCATTCCCACCCCACTCCAGGGGAAGGATACTGCAAAATCGCCATTCCCTCCTCACTCCTAGAGGAAGGATATTGCAAAATCTCCATTCCCACCCACTCTGGGGTCAGCCAGAGGTGGTATTTACTGGTTCTACGAACTACTCAAAATTTCTGCTACCAGTTCTCCGAACTGTTCAAAATTTCTTCTACCAGTTCTCCAGAACCTGTCAGAAGCTGCTAGATTTCACCCCTGCCTTGGAGGTCTTCTAGTCCCACCTCCTGCTTAGGCAGGATACCCTACACTACTTCAGACAAATGGTTATCCAATCTCTTCTTAAAAGAATGGGTTATTTGTATAAATTAATATTCCGGAAACCCAGGAAATATCATGCTGGCAACTGAAGGTAACTTATACAATATCTATTTGATAATTTAGCTCTGTCATTAAAAATCAGACAATCTCTTTGACACAATGGTGGCATTGAGTAAGAAACAGTCAACAGTGTCTCCTTATTCTATCCACAAACAAATAAATTTCATGGCATGGAGATATTAACAACCATTTGGAACTTAATTATTTTCCTAGCAAGACAGGTCATTATTAACTGAAAGGAAATGCCAGACTAGGTTGTTCCAATCCAAATTTTACTTCACTAAAGGGCAAGTCTTTCCCTTAGTCATTGCCTACAAAAATGAAAGTTCCACAATTAACTTTCCTCCGTCTTCAGACAACTTTCTCCTTAATGATAATACGCAGCCCCAAATCAACTCTTTGCCTTACCTCATTACCTTTATGAAAGAGTGGGTTACCACCTCGCTCCTCAAAGCAATCACAGTCTGTTTTGCAGTCCCCAATGCGAGAATGCTTGAGGGTAATGACCTAATTTGTCTACTACTTTTTGTGTAATATGGGAATCAGGAATCAGGTGATTGCAATTGGAAGGAAAAATGAACGGAGTATGTTCCCTGTCAATTTTACTACTCCTTGTGACTGTGTTTGGTAATTTTTATATTAAAAAATAAAATAAAATGAAATCTGATATCTAGTTAAACTACATATCACAGAATTGTGTATCAATTCTGGCTCTCATCCATTTTCTGAATATTTCAACTATTAGGAATAGAGCTTCAGCTCTGTGTATTATCATCAGAGACGCCCGAGGGCAATATTTTCATATCCAGCTTTAATATCTTGGTTGATTGGTTGGTTCTTTTCTGGGAGGGGAAGATTGTATAGTGGCTGTTACTATTCTTATACTATATGTTGTAGATGATTTTTTTCTTCTTCTTGGGCTACTGGATCTTTTGTTTTACTTAAGATATTTTGGAAGGTTTTAGTTGGTTAACTTAGCCAATACTAAGGATTGTATGAAGACTGTCACAGGGTCTCTCTATGCGTGAGATGAGCAGTATCTAATCTTAATAAATAAAAATCACATATATTTTAAAAATCATCATACCCATCCTTCGACAAGAGACAAAGAAATAATATAGCAATAGATGGATAAGGAAAAGATGCTTTTAATTTTATTCAGGGTACCCAGTAAGATGACAAAGTTCATCCACCTGGGAAGAATGCCAGCTGTTGTGGCCCACCAGCGGCCTGCGCAGATCATGGATGATCCCGATGACGAGCAGGCTGGTGTGGGGTTGCGCTCGCGTTGGACAGTGAGGAGGCTGAAGAGGATGTGATGCCAGAGGCAGAGACTCAGCCTGGGCCTTCAGAACCTCCAGAGGCTCCTTCAAGTGGAGAGAGCAAAGTGGAGGAGCCTCTCCTCAATGCTCGAGCACTCAGGGCTGCCAAAAGGCAGGAGTGGCTTCTCAGGAGGAGGAGGTTTCCTCGAGAGTAAGGTTTGAGGATAATTGGCCACTCCCTTAGCCTATTTAAGTCACATGCAGTTAATAATTTCTTGCTGGAAACAACGTGTAATTATTACAAAACATTTTGGCGAGAGAGTGTCTTATTGTATCTTGTTTTCTGGGCTGGTTGCCAACCTTTGCTGGACTTTGTTTATTCTTGGTACGTTATAAATTTGATAAGGACCGTTGGAGTGTGTCACAATCTTTGGGAATCCGGAGCTGGGGCAGAACAGCCAGCTTTTCTTATTCAACACTCTTATAGGAATTTCATCATTACTAGTATCTTCATACCAACACCGTTAAACTTCCTGAAATTACTGGTGAAGTGGAACTATTAAGGTAATGTGTAATTCTTAGTAGAGTGTTTGCTTCAGATGGTTGGTTGTGGAAAAGAATCTGCTTTTTGATGTAAAGAAACCCAGTATTACAATGTCACATGTTTAAGAAGAATCTTTCATATCCACAGTTATTTTAAATA
The DNA here is from genome assembly GCA_012654045.1 of Ptyas mucosa. Classification (NCBI taxonomy): domain Eukaryota; kingdom Metazoa; phylum Chordata; class Lepidosauria; order Squamata; family Colubridae; genus Ptyas; species Ptyas mucosa. The sequence goes on from WNWU01000063.1 coordinate 11,239,011, forward strand.
GAGATACTAAACATAATATTACAAAACTCCACCTCTTCCCCTCCCAGCTATAATAAAGGTAAAGGTTTCCCCTATCCAATCATGTCAGACTCCAGGAGGCAGTGCTCATCTCCATTTCTTAGCCGAGGGAACCAGTATTGTACAAAGCAGTGGTGAAGTCCAATTTTTTAAACTACCGGTTCTGTGGGAGTGGCTTGGTGGGCATGGTGTGGCTGGGTGGGCATGGCTTGGTGGGTGTGGCAGGGGAAGGATACTGCAAAATCTCCATTCCCAACCCACTCCAGGGAAAGGATACTGCAAAATCCCCATTCCCTCCCCACTCTGGGGCCAGCCAGAGGTCGTATTTGCTGGTTCTCTGAACTACTCAAAATTTCCGCTACTGGGTCTCCAAACTGCTCAAAATTTCCACTACCGGTTTTCCAGAACCTGTCAGAACCTGCTGGATTTCATCCCTGGTACAAAGACATTTCTGTGGTCATTTGGCCAGCATCACTATACACCGAGGCACAAGGAATGCTTTTACCTTCCCACTGAAGTGATACCTATTTATCTACTCACATTTCAATGTTTTTGAGTTGCTGGACAGGAGCTAGGCAAGGACTCAACTCACCCTGTCATGCAGTGCTCAGGTTTTGAACCCAGACTGTCAGCTTTCCAACTGACAAGCTCAGTGTCTTTAAGTGCTGAGCCATCTCTCCCCTTTTCCCAGTTATAATATAAAATGTTAAATACCAGAAATAAAATTTGAATCAGGCAGCCACTATAATGGAAGACTATCAGGAATTCAAGCTGTAAGCTAGAATGAGAAGCGGAAAAAAAGTCCCAGAAGAAAGCAGTGAATAACTGGGCTCGGGTAAGTATTGACATTATAGTTCTTTCTAGTTAGTGTGGGAAACCAACAATGGAATATGTTCTATGGTGGCATATCCTGACTTTTTTTATAAGTAATTGACTTTCTGTATTTGGGCTGTCACCTTAATTCTGTTCCACGCAAGCAATGAAAGTGAGAACAGGATGAGCCATCTCTTCTGGCTCAATACCAAGCTTAGAGTATATGTGCTCCATGTCAGACAGCTTTTAATAGAAACTGGAACAAATTCAATTTTATATAGCAAATGGAAAAATAGAAATGCCTATTTTAGCTTGATTTAATGCACACAAATGGTGCTAGGTTGGCACAATTGGACAAGCATGTTTTATCGTTATTCTCAATGTATATAAGGAGACAAATCCCAATTTTTCTTTCGCCTTTGTATTAAAGAATTGTTGGGAATAAGAAAAAGCTCAGTACATGTTGGGAAGTACAATGAATTTACGAGGGGACAAGGGAGATAGGTGATTGCAAAGGTTTGATTTCACATTCTGAGACAGGTAGATGATAAAGAGATGACTGACATATTTAATCGTGAACAGGACCTTTCAGATAGATAAAGATTTTTGGGGCTATCATTTCACATAAATAGGCCTGCTTTAGGATTGAAGTATCTTCCTTCAATGTTGCTCAAAACTGATTATCAGAGGCAACAATAAAAGGATTTGGTATCTTAAAAGCTGAAAGCAGATCACGAAATCTCATTCAGTTTTCTTTCAACTCTACGTAGAGTTCAGCAAGACAAAATATTTGTAGTAACTGCATTTTGAAACAATGTGTGCTTAAGGTTTATTTGGAGTGTGGTAGGATATAAATACAATAAATATACTGTATATTACTATACTTATCTAGGAAGTTCAATCCACAAAAAGATAAGATTTTTTAAATCAAATATTAATTCTCCTCCACCTTTTATGATTAAAAATTATACTCAATTTAGTTAAATTATTTATTTGTCACAGACCCCAAATATATGAGTCACAGAATTAAGAAAATTGCTAATCACTGACAACATCAATCAAATAAAACATTAGAATGTTATCTAATGTTATAAATTCTAAAACTTCTATAGCAAAATTTACAAATATATATAGAGATTAGGTCACCATGATTTGACAATAGGTGTCAAAGGTAGAACAAGTCTGAATATCCTGGGAAGTAAATCATTAACTAAATTATTACAATCTAAAAAGAACATTGGTTATGATTTCAATAAGATCCATTTTACTGCAATAAAGCAAGTTTCATATGGGATTTTCTTTGATTTCTCTTCCAATATAGCACTTGGTAACCCATAGAATTTCTCATATGAAATGTCTCCTATACCTTAATATTTCAGTTTTACTTATAACTATTTAGCAACACCGAATCTAATATAATGCTCACCCTAACTAGATTACTCTCAGTAAAAAGGTTTTACATTTTTTGTCCCACTGTAGCTATAATTCTTATCCTTAGTTCCAACTTGGTCTAATCAAACTCAACATAATAAAGCCTCTTGTGAAGGCTCATAATTCAGCTTTTGCAAAATTGATCCTTTCCTTTCAGTAGTAAATCTGTCAACCAAAATGACAGAGATCAATCCAGAAAGTGGGGGCAGCGGAAACATAACTTTAGCCAATAATTTAAAATATTAATTCACATTAAAGTTTTAATTCTAGTAAAACCAGATTCTTTTTAAAGAACCACATATGGGCAATACTTGATTATTTGGGGGGGGGGAACAAAACCCAAAAATGTATTGTAAAGATTCCAAAGCTATTATATTCATATTATTGTAGGGCCTTATCTAAGCCCCTTGAAGATGTATTTACATACTAGCTACAAACAGTTGTAATTTAGTTGCCACTAGAACATATTTGGATCAATAAAAAGCATGTTGACCAGAGGTGATTTCTGAATATTTTGCAAACCATAGTATACAAATACCCACTTCTCTCTGGAGGAGAGGAATTAAAATGTATATCTGCATATTGAGATATTTTAACCAGTTCTAGTTAATGCACATTCAACCTCAAGATATGGGGGTTACGGTGGTATATAAATTTAAAAATGTTTGTCCCATCATGGTTCAGAGAGAGGGAGGGAGGGAGGGAGGGAGGGAGGGAGGGAGAGAGAGAGAGAGAGAGAGAGAGAGAGAGAGAGAGAGAGAGAGAGGGAGAGAGAGAGAGAGAGAGAGAGAGAGAAATGTATTTTAGCCCAACTGGACTCAGTGACAGCTTAGCTGTCTGCTTAGCATATAGGAGCTTTGACGGCTTTGGGAAAATGTAGGCCATATTATCAAAAGACGAAACCATGGTGATTATGTAGAAATCAATAATAAAGATTCCAGAACTAGGCCTTACCTAACACCTCCCTTAGTTAGAATACTCTTAGCACAAAAGTGTTCTATAGTGCACTGAGCTTCTATCTATAGTCTCGTTTTGCAGTAATAAAAGTAAATGCCTGTCAGTGGAAGACTCCTTCATTTTGTGCTATAACATTTCTCTGGAGACAAACTGAAAAGCAGGCCTGAAGTCTATAGTGGCTGCATTAGACCTTAATAAATAAATAAATAAATGGTAATGAGACATGCTGTAAAACAAAATCTCAGCCTCTAGCATTATCTTTATTTAACAAGAATGACTCCAAGCTGCACATAAACTTACAAGCTTTCTTAAAAAAATAAAAATGATATGTAGCTGCAGAAGAAAGAAAGAGAGAGAGAGAGGGAGGGAGGGAGGGGGAGGGAAGGAGGGAGAAAAAAGGAAAGAAAGAAGGAAAGGAGGAAGGAAGGAGGGAAGGAAGGA
>WNWU01000063.1:11243070-11264392 GCA_012654045.1 Ptyas mucosa
TCCTTCCTTCCTTCCTTCCTTCCTTCCTTCTCTTTGTCTGCACATCTCAGTTACAAGGATGGACTGGAAATAAACCTCTAAGAAAGGAATGGATCTTTTAGGTGGATGACCATACATGATGTTCAAACAACATCCCAGTTCTTGTATTACAAATTTAAAAGGAGTGTGAAGTAAATAAGTAAGGAAATATATTTTAATTTTGTTCTAATTGAATTTAAATGATTCCACTAGGGCCAGTGCAATCTATCCAACCTGAGCTGATTTCAAATAAGCTAAACAACATCACCCTGGAAAGGCAGATCACAAGAAAATTCCATACAAATAGCCTATACTGGAAGGCTAATTTCCATATTGTTGCCAAGGAAATGGCATGGAGATTTCTACCTACCTGAAGAAAGAAGCTGTTGATCCCTGTCATACGACTGTTCAGATATTCACTCTTCTACTTTTCTAAGTGCAAACTGGGACAATGAGAACTTTTTAAAATAGAAAACATTTTCGGGGAAAGGAATTGTTGTTTATGAAGGGATCTTCATAAATTACACGAGTGTGGGAAATGGCAGTGTTCTGTTTCTAAATAGCTACCTATGTACTATCCCGAATTCTTGCAAAAACAACAGTTAAGAATAAGTCTCAGTACTTGAACAACTCTGAAGCAATTCCCTCTCATGTAAAATAGAATTCAATACGTTTTTGTCACCTAATTTACCCTAAGAATCAGGAGCATTGTTTTTTGAATATGTTAATTGCTGTGAGACTATTATATGCACAAAAATGTAATAATCACAATGGAGGAATGCTTTGTGAAGATGATAGAATTAACAGAGATGGGGAAATTAACTTGTCTGATTAGGGAAAGGGCAATAACCACATTTATTAGCATCTGGAAACCCCGTATGGATATTCTGCTGATGAAATAAAAAAAAAATAAAATAAAAGGTTGTAATTTATGGGCTTGATAATTAAATTAAATTAGATTAAGGAAAGAAAGAAATTATGATGTAATCTTAGAGAGAGCCAAAGATAAATGTTGTTAAAACTGCTGTGAAGACGCTCATAAACCACGTTATAATCTTTTCCTTTCTTTTTTTCTCTCTTCATTTTTTAAGTTCTTATTTCTTCACTATTTTCTTTATTTCTTCACTAAAATCTGTCTTGCTTTCTCTTCTTAAAATGTTCTTTAAGAGAAGTATACATAATGTTATTATTAGCATTATTGATACCATCTATTAATCCTAGAATTGCCATGTTAATACATTGCTAGCACCTTGAATAGTAATATAAATAATCTTACATTTATATAATGTATTAAAATATAGGGTAAATAAAATAGGCACTTAGAATTAGCAAAATCTCAGACATGTAAAATTCCTCTTTTGTTTTCAAAGATTTATCAGACAGAATTCAGACCTTCTTGGACTATGGCAAATCTTATAATGTATTTCCTACATCAATGTTTCTCATAAAGACTGGCATTAAATGGTTATAAACTGCAATTTTACTGCAACTTAATCAACTAGTGATTATAGTTAAATATGATTGATAAATTTTGCGTGAGATGAAAGCAGAATTCTGGGGGAAACGTCAAAGCATTTGCAATAATCTATTACCTTTCCGAAACACAGGGGAAGGATACTGTAAAATCTCCATTCCCACCCCACTCCAGGGGAAGGTTACTGCAAAATCCCCATTTCCTCTTGATCAGCTGGGACTCGGGAGGCAGAGAATAGATGGGGGCGGGGCCAGTCAGCATTTTTACTACCAGTTCTCCGAACTATTCAAAATTTCCGCTACCGGTTCTCCAGAACTGGTCAGAACCTGCTGCAACCCACCTATGGTCCCAAATGCAAGCCCATCCATTAATAACCTTGAAGACATTTCACTTCTCATCCAAGAAGCTTCTTCAGTTCAGATCTGAAACTTCCTGGATGAGAAACGAAACATCTTCTAGCAAAAACAAAGACAGTTCAGCTGCCTATTGAAAAAGCACCTTTGGGACATCTCTTCCTGCACAAAATGTCTTCCTTTGTTTTTCTTTTTTCTTTTAAATAAATAAAATTTCTCAAAAAGCTAAATGTATCACATCCTTCTATTGGTAAGGACTTGAAAATTTATTTATTTATTTATTTATTGAATTTTTATACTGCCCTTCTCCTTTCGGACTCAGGGTGGTGAACAGCCAGAATAAAACATTTATATACAAAAATTAAAATAATTTTAAGATAATTTAAATAGAATTTGGCCCATAATTTTAAAACATTCAATTAAAATCAATATCAATTTTAAAAACCAACATAACGTAAAATCAGGCCAGCCCGACTAATTGAAAGAAATAGGTTTTAAGGGCCTGACAAAAAGTCCGAAGGTCTGGAATCACTCGTATCTCTGGAGAAAGTAGATAGATTTCGCCGCTTTTATCATCACTAGGTAGGTCTTAATATGAGCTCTTACCAGTGTCAGGTCAGATTTGGACCGGCTGGCCCTCCAACCGCTCTCTAGGCGTCTTTTCCGGCGCTTCATCTCTCTCAGCTCCTCGGAGAACCAGGGAGCTAAGTGAGTTTGGTGCCGGGTCAGAGGCCGCAAAGGCAGTGTCCCAGGCAGCCACCAAAATAAATGCTTTTATTCTATTTGCCATGTAAATGATCTGGATCCTCTTTGGAAAAAATAAAATGGTGAGGATGGTGCATTGATCTTTTTACTCTGAAGGAAACCAAGAATTGTCCGAGAGTTGTCATAATACATGAAGTGTGCTTTAAGAAGTTTTAAAAATCTAAGTTATTTGCATCAACACAAGAGAGCCAAGGTGGCGCAGTGGTTAGAGTGCTGTACTGCAGCTACTTCAGCTGACTTCTAGTTCAGCAGATCAGCAAATCAAATCTCACTGGCTCAAGGTTGACTGAGCCTTCCATCCTTCTGAGGTGGGTAAAATGAGGACCCAGATTGTTGGGGGCAATATGCTATTTACTATACTGTCAATTGTTGTAAGCCACCCAGAGTCCTCGGACAGTGGACGGCATAGAAATATGATTAATAAAAAAAGAAGAAGAAGAAGAGGGAAGTTTGAACACCATAAATAGTTTAAAAATCAATTCAATATTTTGACAGTTGATTTTATACTACGCATGATACATTTTCTTAGTTCTGTCCTGTAGTTTCTCTGTAGGAGAAGAATAGATAATAAAATTAATTACCTTAGCTATTACAGATAGAAAGATACCACACAGAGTGGAGTGCTACTTTTAGAAATTGTAGAAGAAGAAATATCCTGAAATTGGCAAAACATGTTTTCCTAAGATCATAATATTTCTTTATTGCTATCCTCCCTGGAGATTCAAAAGAGTGTAATAACTTCACCAAAACAAGGATCTTTAAATAGCTTAACAGTTATTTTATATTTCTCTCCCCATTCTATCGTTTCAGAGAACCACCTGTTCCTTCTGCCTGGTTAGCCAATTTAGAACATCATCTCCATGCAACTTAATGTTCTTTCAAATAGAAAAAAGAAGGTCAGCTCTACTGCTTGTGCCAAATATCAGCTCTTGAGGATGGATGGATGGTAGATAGATAGGAAAACACGAGGACATTCATATTTAATAATATTTTTCAAGAAAAATGTTGTTTGATTATTTTTTTTTATTTTTATTTTTTGTACCATTTGGGGTCAATCTCATTGGCATATTTCATCTGATCTCAAATACTCATGATTTTGGCTGCATGGACTCTGAGCTATTACAGTTCACCGTAAGGAACAAATCCTTTAAATCTCATGTAAACCTAATTGAGTGTATGGAGCATTAGGATGGGTAGTGACCTCTCTGCTGTAGTTGCAGTAAAAATGAATCCCTTTGAAACTATTAGTCCCAGATCAGAACTTTTTATTAGTTCCCTCAGAAATATTTGAGTCTTCCTGTGTTTTAATGTTCTTGTATTCTACTGTTTTCTTCCTTTAGCAAGTTCACTTTTCAGTGCACGGTGATTTTTGCATTCATATTTTAATCTAGCTCATATTGTCAAGATGTTTGTGTGATTTGTTTCTTTTGGTACATCATGTGACATTTGCCATCATCCATCATACTGGGATGCAGGAAAAAGAGACATAAAGTTCCCAGAAATACACACTCAAAATAGTTATTTTCTATCTACATTGATGGTTAATATATACAGTAGTCTTAGCTTAATGAAATATGCATGTTCTGTTCTATACAGAGAACGTCAAAATTATGTTTTTTATAGTGTCTTATCTCTTTTATTCCTTCCCTCACATGGTCTTTTTCTGTGTGCTTCCCTTCGGTGGTCCCCTTGTGTGTGTGTGTGTGGAGGAGAAAAAAAGATAGAAACATAATTATTTATTCTCCTTGAATTCTAGAACTTTGTCAAAATGTCCTGGCTGACATCTGGGCTGTTCTCTGCAGTCATTTCCGTCAATCCCTTCACTCAGCAGGTCCTGTTTGCTCTTGCTACCTCTTCAACTTCAGATTTCTCCTTGTTGATACACTTATGTATCATTGAATGCCAGTTCATGACATTCAAAAACAACTCCAGTCATCTCCAAGCTCTTTCTCCTCCTCCTCCTCCTCCTCCTCCTCCTCCTCCTCCTCCTCTATTAAACATTTCTCCCCTTTTATGTGTTCAGAGCTTTACAGGAGGCATGAATCTTCACAACATCTGTAAAACATTGAATCTGATTTTGGACTATAGGGAAAATCTTTTAACCTCGAAGAACCTTTTGACATTAAGACCACCATCACCCCTACCCCATCAGGGCAGCCACATGTACAAATGTTTTGATCACTGATCACAGTGCAAGATTTTAATTACTTTTGATTTTAATGAAAAACAAAACAAGATGGAAAGTGAAAAATTTGGTACATAAAAGATATTTTGGATGGAAATGGAAGGCTTAAACCTCTAGAAACCCTGAGAGAACACGGATTCAAGTTGGATTGGTGGAAATACTGGCAGTTGAATTCAAGATTCCAAAAAGATAGGGACCAATTTGGTATTGAAAGGAAATATGTAGACTTCGACAAAATTATATGGGGAGTAGACAAGAAAATGTTAACAAAAATATACAATTTCATATTAGATGAGGATAAGGCAGAGGCCATAGCAAAAAACCAATTGAGTATTTGGAAAAAAAACTTTGGATATTGTGTTAATTTTAATGATTGGGAAGAGGCGTGGAACAGAAATTTTAAAATGACAAAAGCAGTAACATTCCGAGAGAACCACTATAAAATGCTACATAGATGGCATCTAGCGCCTGCTAGGTTAGCAAAAATGTTTCCAAATCTCTCACCCACGTGTTGGAAATGCGAGAAAGAGGTCGGCACGTATTACCATATGTGGTGGTCCTGCCCAGTAGCTAAAAGGTTCTGGACAAAAGTACGACAATGGCTTTGCGAAATGTTAGAGCAAGATGTAATCTTATCCCCAGAACTCTTCCTTTTAGGTATAGTGGGTGACGGCCTAAAAAATAATAAAACCCAGCTTATAACCCAAGTATTAACTGCGGCTAGATTGGTATTTGCGAAATCCTGGAAAAGTAAAACTCAACCCCCAGAAGAAATGTTAATAAACAAAATATTAGAGTGTGCAGAAATGGCAAAGTTAACGAGTCTGCTAATGGATGATGAGATATCTAAATATTATGAAGTATGGGAAAATTGGTATAACTGGCTAAATAATAGAAAAAGACGATGACCTGTTTTTTTGTGAATAGATACTGTGAAACATGACTATGTACTTATAGAATGTAAATATAATGATGGGAAAAAAGATAGTTTAGGACAAAGTAGATTAGATATATGATATTTAACTTATAAGAACACTGTACCTCCGGATAACAAAGAGACCTTGAAAATATTTTAGTTTTCTTTTAATTTTGAAACTTAATAAAGTATTTGTAAAAAAAAGAAAAAGAAAAACAAAGAAAAACAAAGAAAAACAAAACAAACTGAATCTGTTGTGGCCCGCCAGCGGCCTGCGCAGATTGTTGCTGATCCGGACGACGAGGAGGCTGCTGTGGTGTCGCGCCAGCAGCCTGTGCAGCTGGCGCTCGAGTCGGACAGCAAGGAGACTGAAGAAGATGTGGTGCCAGAGGCAGGGATTCAGCCAGGGCCTTCAGAACCTCCAGAGGCTCCTTTAACTGAAGAGGATGAAGTGGAGGAGCCTCTTCTCAATGCACAAGCACGCAGAGCTGCCAAAAGGCAGGAGTGATTACTCAGGAGGAGGTCTCCTCGAGAGTAAGGCTTGGGGCTAATTGGCCACTCCCTTGGCCTATTTAAGTTTGCACACAGCTTGTAAAAAGCTGCAGGAAACAACGTGTGTTCGTTCGTTCATTTGCTGATCATTAAGTTTGAATTTTCTCTGCAAACCTGGCTTCTGGGATTTCTGCCAACTCTAGTAAGGCTCTATCTTATCTGTGGAATTTCTGGCAGGTTGTTAAGAACGTTTTATTAACAGCCTGCATTTGCAAAAGACTGTGTTTTAGATTCTTCACATGAGCATATCTTTTGTTATTATTTTCAGGTTTACTAACTGCCTCACTAATGCAGGCTGAGTGATTAGTCTGGAACTCTAACGAGCCAATGCCCTCCATACTGTACATGGATAGAAAACTGTAGACCAGTCAATCTAGGGCAATTCTTGGATCTACCTGGAGACTGACAACACAGTTAACATTACTCCAATGGAAAGGAACTAATAGCAAGCAAATGCGTGTAGTAGTGGACCTAGGTTGACTGAGAGATCATTTGTTATATTAGTTTACTAATAAAATAATGTCTCCATTCATTTTTAAGTTAGCATTCATTTCTGAAAGCCTCTTGACATTTATTCTATGTTGTCATAGTACTAGCTTAAGTAACCGAAGAGAAAAATACTGGGTCAGTAAGAACTTGGATGGTTTAATGCGAAGATTAAAATGGCGTACTTCGCTTCATCACTTCACAAGCATACTTCAATGACATGATCAATTATGGGGAGCTAAACTCAGCAGGTTTTAGCTTTCTTTCTTTTTATTATCATTATTCTTTAGCATTTTAAGAGCCCAGCAAGTGACTAGACTGCAAGCTTGCTTCAAGACTCTCTAATTTGTTCCAAATTATCACAATTAAGGAGAATACTTTAAAGTGCACATAATTACACAAAGGATGTATTTGAGTTCATAGTAATTTGTCCTGGCATTTTTAAATAAGCTCACTTGCTATTTTCCCCCCTCTGAAGTGGTAAATCTTTGCTATAAGTGGGCAGTGCTTTGAGACTACTTCAAGAGTCCTTTTATCATTCCAGTGCATACCACTTTATGTGTATATTTGTCACATCTGACACCTTGCTCCCACTTTTGCCTAGCTTTGGTGCCAGCCTGTCATAGATTCCGGGGTGAGTGGGAGGGAAGCTGGAGAACAACTTCAAGGACACTTGGCGAGAGAGAAGGATACAGCTGCATTCCAAGGGTGGCCATTCCTAAAACATCTGGTTTGATTGGATACGAGGAGGTCAATGGGGGGGGCAGACATGGAAATCGGAGGAATTTCATTTGGGAATTGGTGCAGGAGCTTCAGACCTGGCTTTGTTGTGTTGTTTTTCACTTTACCTCACTCTAAGAAATGGAGTCATGGATCGTTTTTGCTTAGAATTCCAGTCATGGAAGGTCTAACAATGTTCAGTTATATACATCAGACATGAAATTCTGTTCATCTTGACATCATGCGCATAGATGAGACCATAATACTATACTTAGTTTCAATATAATATTTTTAACTCTTATTTGTCAGTGTACAATTTGATAGAGGACAATAATGAAAAGGTAAAGGTTCCCCTCGCACATATGTGCTAGTTGTTCCTGACTCTAGAAGGTGGTACTCATTTCTGTTTCAAAGCCGAAGAGCCAACGCTGTCTGAAGACGTCTCCATGGTCATGTGACCGGCATGACTAAACACCAAAGGTGCACAGAACACTGTTACCTTCCCACCAAAGGTGGTCCCTATTTTTTTACTTGCATTTTTTACGAGCTTTCGAACTGCTAGGTTGGCAGAAGCTGGGACAGGTAACAGCAGCTCACCCCATTATGGATTCGAACCACTGAACTGCCAACCTTTCGATCGACAAGCTCAGCATCTTAGCCACTGAGCCACTGCGTCCCTTTTAACTTTTTGCGTAGCAACAGTTGCAATAATTCTTGTCCATTACTCTGTAGAGTTTTTACAAGCATCTTAAATAACAGTGAACTGGGTACCCCAATAAACTGACACACTGTAAATTGCTTTTAGTTTTCATATTCAGGTATCATGAAATAAAGACAACTTCTACATGTTCATGTACATCAATTATATCTCACTATGTGGACTGCATCTTTGCGTGGACTGCCAGGATGGTATATTATAACATACTCTCATTTTATAGATGAGGCTAGGATTTAAGCTTTAAATAAAGCCACCCAGAGTTACCTTATAGGAGAGATTGGTGGCATAAAAAATTAATAACTACATAAAATACAAATAAATAAAATTAATTTGGGAAAGAAATATAAAAACATCTATCTATGAATTGCTGCTCTAAAAATTGAGGCAGGCATAGCTTTCCTTCACTGATTGTAACTTCATTTCATAAGTGCCTTCAAAATTCCACTGCCTTCCCCTCTCTTTCTAAATAATCCCACCATCATAATAAGGAAGGATAAGCAAAATGCTCGAAGAATCTTCAGTTTTATATTTTGTGGGCCACAAGAACATCAAGTTCTGGGTGCACATAGCTTGCTTTCAGGAACATGAACTTTCGAGATCCATACAGAAAAGCTAGTGCAAAAGAACCCAAAATGCTGTGTTTGCGTGTGTATGTGTTTTATAACAATAACTCCGCTGTGATACAGAGATTCATTGTGATACAGCATGCTTTAGAAACTCATTGGGTGACTATGGAGTAGTCTCTCAAGCTAACTAACTTCATATGGTTGCATTGTTAGCGCTGGTGGAGGGGAACTTGGTGGTTCTTTGATTGGCCCGTTTATTTGGCAGTTCCTGGATTGGGGTATTGTTTAATTCTTAGTGTTGGTATGATATTTTATTTATTTATTTATTTAATTTATTTTTGTCGGATTTATATGCCGCCCTTCTCCCGTAGGACTCGGGGCGGCTCACAACAATAAAAACAATCTGACAATAAGTAAGAATTAAATAATATTAAAACCAATTTAAAAACCCCAAATCCCCAAGTTAAAATCCGTGGCAGATCAGGGAAGTTGGTGAAAGAGCCATATCTTTATGTCAGCATGGAAGGTGCGGAGGTCAAGGGCTGTCCGGAGCTCGGTGGGGAAACCATTCCAGAGGGTCGGTGCGACCACAGAGAATGCCCTCATCCTGGGGACCGCCATCTGACACTGTCTAGCTGAGGGGACCAGGAGGAGGCAGCCCTATGTGAGTGAATTGGGTGGTGGGAGGCCAGTAGGAGGTGATCCTGCAAATACCCTGGGCCCCATGCCATGAAGGGCTTTATAGGTGAGTACCAGAACCTTGAAGTGGATCTGGAGGACCACCAGCAACCAGTGCATCTCGCGCAATAGAGGTGTTATATGGGAGTAGCAGGACGCACCCGTAACTACTCGTGCAGCTGCATTCTGAACCAGTTGGAGCCTCAGGGTACACCTCAAGGGCAGCCCCATGTAGAGGGCATTGCAGTAATCCAACCAAAAGATAATGAGAGCATGAGTGACCATACAGAGGGCGTCCCTGTCTAGAAAAAGGTGTAACTGGTGCATCAGGCGAGCCTGTGCAAATTTCCCCCTTGTCACGGGGGGCATTAATCTTGGTGTTCATCTATGCTGGTTTGATATTAATCTTGGTGTTCATCTATGCTTTCATCTGGTTGAGAAATACTGGTTAGGGGATGTTTGGTCTTTTTTGTCCCTTTTTCGGCTTGTTGATTGTCTCTCTCTCTCTCTTTTTTTTAATTTGATTTATATGCCGCCCTCAGGGTGGCTTACAATACGTTAAGCAATAGCCTTCATACTTTTGTATATTTATACAAAGTCAGCTTATTGCCCCCACAAACTGGGTCCTCATTTAACCTACCTTAGAAAGGATGGAAGGCTGAGTCAACCTTGAGCCTGGTGAGATTCGAACTTACAGTAATTGCAGACAGCTGGTGTTGATCACTATGCAGGTATGGCATATGCCTATATGCCTATTGATGGCTGATTTGTCAGAATACCAGCTACATTAGGAATAAGGTTAGTGAATTTGCATAGGGCAACGCTGACTCTTATTAAACAACAAAATTCATTCTGAAACAATTTAGAGTAATGCTGTTTGGCCTGAATCCAGTTCACGTCTATAACACTTCCTCATCTGCACGTAAGAGGCAAGCCAAAATCTGACTCTAAGGGCTAGAACACATTATTATGTTGAGGCTGAGTGGATCAAGAAGGCTTTGATAGCAGAAGACACATAAAACGGAAGCAGATAAATGAGGGTAATGTGATAGCTATATGCAAAAGCAATTGCAAAACACATGCTTAGGGATCCATAGAAAACCCAGCAGAAATTGTGCCAGCTTTATTGAAATGTTTCTTAGCTTACTTTTTTTCCCCCCTCTTAAAATTCAACTAGTATTTTTCTAGTGGGAATTACAATATAATAACATTAAGCCTCAAGTAAAATATTCAGGCTGCTGTAGATCTGAATTTTTATCAATTTTGTATATTTGTTGGTGAAAAATATCTTTTACTAGATCCAGTTTCACATATGGGAAAGAAAAGGGGGGGGGGGGAAACCACTTATCATGTTTTGCTCCTGCAATCCAATTGAGCCCAAGATTTCTGTTGCTAAGCAAGACAGTTATTAAGTATTTTTTTTTTCCATTTTACAACTTTGCTTGCCAGACTTGTCAAGTGAATCACTGCGATTCTTAAGTTAGGAACATGGCCGTTAATTGAATCTGTTGAATCAATTTCCACAATGACTTGGCTTGTCAGGAGGCCATAAAAGCTGAGCACATTTCCCCAGGAGTGCAACCATCATAAATATGAGTCAGTTGCCAAGCTTCTGAATTTTGATCATGTGACTGTGGGGAATGCTGTGATGGTCATAAGTGTGAAAATGGCCGTAAGTCACTTTTTTTCAGTGCTGTTGTAACTTTGAATGGACTTTAAATGTAAGTTGAGAACAACCTGTAAACAGTTGTTCTCTAGGACAGGATTGGGAGGCAAGGAGCAAATAGTCAGAAAATAATAATGCATCATGAGCCGCGGTGGCGCAGTGGCTGGACGGCAGTACTGCAGGCTACGTCTGCTGATCACCGGCTGCCAGCAGTTTGGTAGATCAAATCTCACCAGGTGTTCTGCCCCAGCTACGGACCCCAAAGAATGCAGCACACACAAACTCTATACAAAGCTTATTTTACTCAAATAATTTAGTCTTTATCATTCAAAGGCTGTTAATGAACTGTCTTAACAGCCTACCAGAATTCTAAGATAAGGTAATCACAGTCTTACTAGAGTTGGCAGAAAACCCAGAAACAATTTTGCAGACACGAAAGAGAGTGAACTAAAGTTGTTCTCTACAGCTTGTTGCAAGCGGCGTTCCTTCTTAAATAGGCTAAGGGAGTGGCCAATTAGCCCCAAGCCTTACTCTCGAGGAGACCTCCTCCTGAGGAGCCACTCCTGCCTTTTGGCAGCTCCGTTTGCCTGTGAATTGAGAAGAGGTCCTCCTCTTCATCCTCTTCATTTAAAGGAGCTTCTGGAGGTTCTGAAGGCCCTGGCTGAATCCCTGCCTCTGGCACCACATCTTCTCCAGCCTCCTCACTGTCTAACTCAAGCACCAGCTGCACAGGCTGCTGGCGCAGCACCACACCACCCTCCTCATTGTCAGAATCAGCTACAATCTGCACAGGCCGCTGGCAGGCCACAACACCAGGCTCAAGGTTGACTCATCCTTCCGAGGTCGATAAAATGAGGACCCAGATTATTGGGGGCAATATGCTGACTCTGTAAACCACTTAGAGAGGGTTGTAAAGCACCATGAAGTGGTACAGAAGTGCTATTGCTATCAAGTCTTCAGTCCATTTTTCATTCTTATCTCCTAGTGTCTATTCTGCCAATAAATACCATGCATGCTAAGCAAATAAAAAATTTAAAAATGCAGTGTTAACAACACAAGTCAATGAACAACAAATTGCTGCAGGAAGTTTAGAATCAAAAATGTATCAATTATTATTGTCCATCCAATTGTTAACGGGGATGCTGTTCATTAAGAATGCTGACAATAAAACTGACCGTTGCAGTGTCAATGTATGTGTTAAGACATCTCCCTTAAAGTTTCCTCTTTTGTTTTGAATCACTTAACCATTAAAAAAAAATATAGCAAAATAACAAAATCATAAAAGTTGAAGTCTAAGTCGAAAATCTTATCGCTGGGATATTTTAAATTTAGAAGTGCAAACACGGAATATTATTATGGATTTATTCTCCTTTCATCAAACAGCATTGGCAACCTGGGCAAAATAAAGATTTCTGATGACGTGCAACATCACAGTAATAAATAAATAAAAGCATGAATAATGTCAACCACTCACACTAGCAAAATTGGCTAGAGGAAGATAAATGTTACCAGACATTCTGCATTACTTACTTAAAGGTATGTCATGAGGTGGAAATGAACACTTCAAATTGCTTTAGAAATACAGAGCTGTGCCTTGTACCTTTTTTGTAGCCGGTGTTTATAGAATAACAATCTCACTAGACAGAATATAGCAATGTATTGCAATGCTTTTGGGCATACTTAATAGGAATAAAAGGGGACACGGTGGCTCAGTGGCTAAGACGCCGAGCTTGTCGATTGAAAGGTTGGCAGTTCAGCGGTTTGAATCCCTAGTGACACGTAATGGGGTGAGCTCCCGTTACTTGTCCCAGCTTCTGCCAACCTAGCAGTTCGAAAGCACATAAAAAATGCAAAAAAACCCCACAACAACAACAGGGACCACCTTTGGTGGGAAAGTATCAGCATTCTGTGAGCCTTTGGCATTTAGTCATGCCGGACACATTACCATGGAGATGTCTTTAGAAAATCCAATCATAAAGGTAAAAATTCCCCTTGCACATATGTGCTAGTCATTCCCAACTCTCGGGGGCGGTGCTCATCTCCGTTTCAAAGCTGAGGAGCCAGCGCTGTCCGAAGACGTCTGTGTGGTCATGTGGCCTGCATGGCTATATGCCAAAGGCGCATGGAACACTGAAGTTGCACAGAATGCTGTTACCTTCCCACCATAGGTGGTCCCTATTTTTCTACTTGCATTTTTACATGCTTTTGAACTGTTAGGTTGGCAGAAGCTGGGACAAGTAACTGGAGCTCACTCCGTTACGCGGCGCTAGGGATTCAAACCGCCGAACTGCCAACCTTTCTAATTGACAAGCTCAGTGTCTTAGCAACTGAGCCACCGCGCCCCTTAATCCAATCATAGAGATTCATTTTAAAAAATCCAACACAAAGACAAACTGTTTGGTCTGACTCAGATGTCTCAGAAGTGAATGAAATAGTGGAATTTTAATATGGCGGGTTTGCTTTTGCAATATTTAATATGGTAGGCTACTTCTTCCTCCAGCTTTTGAGATAACAGCACTGCCAGTATTTTAGCAACTCTTTGCAAGGCTTCTCTTCTCTTATGCTGTTTGGTCTGAAGACGGATGCACATGAAACAAGCATGTGAATTTTGTTTTTCTGAATGCTCCAACGCTTGGTGAGATTGTGATCCATCATCACATGTTGAAACCCTTGAAAATCACAGATCGTGTGAGTCATGATCCCAAGTTGAAGATTAGCAGAGATGGTCTGCCAAGAAAGGTCAGTTCTTTGAAAAACATAGCAGGAGATTTCACTGAGAATATTCTTTCTGTGACTTTACTGATCCTTACAGAAAATACGGAGTTTGCAGGGCTAACTACAGAAAATTGCTTATAAAAAATATAGATATAAAACTCTTGCTTAAAGCAACAACCAAAACCAAGAATCCATGGACAAAATAATGATTTATAGCTGGAGGCTTAAATGTATTTAATAAGAAAATGGTCCTTGGGCTAGTGATAGAGCCTATTTCCAATGAAACATTCATAGGATGTGTCCACTAATATGCTTTGCCTTTGATTTGAAATTTAAGTCTCAACCTGGTTAGAAAAGCAAGGATGAATGAAAATTGTTCAACTCATAGCTAAACAATGCATAACTATATCTGATATCTTTTCCATTTTAATGAGAATTCTCTAGAAGTTTGCACTAGGTGCACACACTTTAATTGATACAATCATTAAATTCTTTTAATCAGTTTCAATAATCATGGCAGTCATTCGAATCCAAATAAATTCTGTTTGGTAAGTTGAGCTTCTTTCTTGAGGCGACTTTTAGTGACTGTTTGAAAAAGGCTAAAATAAAAGATTAAGTAAAATACTTTTTTCATCTTCCAAAAGTGAGGATTAGTGGGATGTTGACTTAATAAACTGTAAATTCTATCTGCCACTGCCCATATCAAGTGAATTAAATTAAAACATATTTTAATATAATTAAGTGATCAGAATAAAATATCCATATGAAAACTTACGGATAAATTTTTAGTAGGCTTGAATATGAACTGCAAAACTTATCATGTCAAATTAAAAATGTATCTTCATAAAACATATATATTCAATTGTTATATCAGACTTATTAAAAGCAAAATTATGACTTTTTAAAGCCAGACGATGATATCATCTATCTATCTATCTATCTATCTATCTATCTATCTATCTATCTATCTGTCAGGGGTCACCAAACCTTTGGACTTCAGGGACCATTAAATTCATAATTTTAAATCCCATGGACCACTAATATGAATTAGTGATAGGATGCGGTCCTTCAGGCACTTCGTTTGGCCGCCTATTAGCAGAGAGAAGTGCCCAGGGTCAACCCTAGTTTTGCTGTCCATTACAGCTAGGAATCTCAAATACGGCCAAGAATGAACGTTTGTCTTGTAGCCAGCCTGGGCACTAGATCACACACACCCCTTGCAGACTCTGTCTCTTGAGGAGCCCAGCTGAAGTTTTGTGCGCTGCTCACTGAAGTACCTGGACTCTCAGGGAGGGAAGGAGGGAGGTGCTGGAGTTAGTAAACAGGCAGCCAAGCTAAGTGCCTGAAGGACCCCATCCTTTCAGCAAGTGGAATTAATTGCTTTGGTGGGCAATCCAGCCCAGGGGCCGTAGTTTGAGGATCCCTGATTTAATGCAATATAAATAAGTGCAAAAATGCAAAGATTTTTCTGCAGACCACCAAAATTTTCTCACGGACCACCAGTTGGTGACCATTGCTATAGGTAGTCCTCAATTTAAGTAGGAACCAGAGCTTCAATTGTGGATGATACAGGTTTTAAGGGATTTTTTTTTTTTTTAATTTGATTTATATGCCGCCCTTCTCCGGAGACTCAGGGCGGCTTACAATGTGCTAAGCATAGCACATTGTGTGACTTTTTTTGTTTTGCCTTAGTTGTTAAGTGAGCGAATTTGGTTTCCCACGTTGACTTTGATTCTCAAAAGCCTTCTGGGAAGGTCCTAAATGATAATCAGATGACCCAGGATGCTGCAACCATTATATACACATGTCAAGTGCTTGAATTTTGATCACGTGACTGCAGGGACCTGGAAGAGTTGCTAAATGCAAGGACTGGTTGAGTCACTTTTTTCAGTGCTGTTTAACTTTGAATGGTCTTTAAATGTATTGTTATAAGTCAACAACTACCATCTCTCCCTCCCTCCGTCCCTCCATCTATCTATCTATCTATCTATCTATCTATCTATCTATCTATCTATCTATCTAGGATCTGTTAATTTGCATTCCAGTTTAATCTATTCAATAAGTACTCTCCCAACTCTTTAAACTACATGCCAGGTCACTTTGATAACTGTGACAGAGTTGGCCCATACGTTCAAGTGTTCACCTCTAGTCAAACAGATGAATAACTCATTGGTGATAGAATTATTAACTGGCTGTACTCCATCAGAAATTGTTGTTAAATAATGTTCATTTTTAATGCTTTTCCTTACTTGGGACTTAGAGCAATTTTATAGCATCCCTGAAGAATTCTGTCTTCATTAGTGGCATATCTGCACAACATACTGTATATGGATGATGCTAGAAGAGAATGTAATTCACTAGCGAAAATATGTGGGTGGTTAGTCCTTTAAATATAAGCTAAACAAGGAAGATGGCAAATAAAAGATAGAAGAGAATAGCCTGAGAGATACAGTTCTTTTTATCAATTCCCTTGAGTCAAACTCAAGTCCTTATGACTACATGGAAATACTTACGTAATTTACTTGGCATCAATATTATCAGAGTGGGATATGTAATCCACTTTACCTTGGTAGCAGTATACAGAACTGTTTGCCCTTTTTTGGGGACGAGGGGAGTCAGTCCAGGTTGCCTAAGAGCTGCCATCTGCTAGGTAGATAGATAAATATATAGGTGATGACAAAAATGGGGAGGTGGCATTTTATTTTATTTTAATGATGCTTATAAACTTAGTGTGATTCTTGTCCGTGTCTCATTTTTCCAAGGATTACATCCAACTCCTCATTATGTCTACAGAAATATAATGGACCAATGTGCCTTGGTGTGCACATATTGAAATATGTGCAAATTGCACAAATTCTTCATGTATACATATGAGCAACACCTGCATGACAAAACCCTGAGCAATGAAGGTGTCAAGGTATAATGGTATTATGCTTTGCCTGTTATAGATGGTGCATATTCACCGTGGTGTAGGATGGAAATATATTTATAATCATTATGAAAACAAAATATAAGGAGTGCAAATTAGATAAGCTTATATTAAAATGCGAAGCAAGTGGCTTTTCATATATTAAACTTGGTAATGGCGAGCAGGCTTAATACAGTCTTCAATTTGCTATGACATGGCACAGTAGACCCATCTACACTTTATAAAGGCAAATCGCATGCCATTATTAATGATGCTTCATTGTTATTGTGTAAACCTGACTCTATTATCTAATAAAGAAAGATGTTTCCTAGTAAACCCCAATGACTTTTACTGCTTACTCTTATCTCTTTCTCACAAGGTACAATCAAGCCATCCGCTCATCAAGACAGAACAGCAATGCAGACAAAGTTGTTCCACCCAACTCTTTCAGAAAAGGTGTCTAGACACCAAACAACATAGATTACAAGAAGAATTTGCATTTTCCTTAACACGAAAGTCTTTCTTTTGTCTCTTCCTCTCTCTTTTCTTCTGTGTCTGTCTGCATATCTGTCTCTGTGTCAACCAGTGGTCGGTTTCACTTACCTTTGCTACTGGTTCACTCACTCACTTCTCTCGCATGCGTGCCACTTCTGCACATGCACAGAGCATATTTGATGATGTCTGGGTGGGTGGGTGGAGTCTCCCACCACCGCTACTACTGGTTCGCCCGAACTAGGGTGAACCAGTAGAAACCCACCATTGGTGTCAACCCTGAAGCTGGCCTGGATGAAGCCATCTTGGAGGGGGGATTAGAGATAGCTGGGGTTGTGTAGTCAAAATAAAGTACTTTCTCTTGGGAGCCAAGGACGTTCTCACACCTGGCCGGAGGAAGGAGGAGTGATGTCACCAGATCAGTGGACGCTGCCTTGATTGGACCATGGGACTGATTCTTTGGGATCGGGAGGAAAACTTTCACTTTTAATTAGGTGAAAACCGAGGGTTCCTTCAGAGTCAATTTTCACCAGATATATGCCAATATGATATTTCCAATAAAGCTATTCCTTGAGCAATCTACCTGCCTTGGAGTTTGGCTTGCAACGGATCTATTACTTGGAACTCTGACACTCTGTCTTTCAGAGAGGCCAATATAATTGCACAACTGTTTTTTACTATCAATCTAATGTTTATTCATATTGACATAGAATAATAGGACTGGAGGGGACCTTGAAGAAGAGGCATGGTGGCACGGTGGTTAGAATGCAGTATTGCAGGCTAATTCTGCCGACTACCAGAAGTTTGATTCTCACCAGGTCAACGTTGACTCAGCCTTCCATCCTTCTCAGGTCATTAAAATGAGGACACAGATATGCTGACTCTGTAAACCACTTAGAGAGGGCTGTAAAACACTGTGAAACACTATATAAGTCTAAGTGCTGTTGCTATCTTCTAATCCAACCTTCTTCTTCAGCAAGAGACCCTATACCATTCCAGACAAATGGCTATTCAGTCTCTTCTTGAAAACCTCCAGTGATGGAGCACTCACAACTTTTGAAGACAAGCCGCTCCACTGATCAATTGTTTTCATTCTCAGGAAATTTCTCCTTAGATGTAAGATGGATCTCGAGCTTCCTCCCATTCTTTCTTGTCCTGCTCTCAAGTGCTTTGGAGAATAGGTTGACACCCTTTCCTCTGTGCCAACCCCTCAAGTGCTAGAAAACTGCTATCATATCATTAAAATATTTGCTTTACTTATAATAATTACATGAAATTAATTATTTTAGTTGATTAAGTTTCTGCCTTCTCAAATGATATGTAAATGTAATGCAGACAAATTGTATTTTACCTTGACTATTTACCAGCTTAGGTATCGTGTTGTAATATAGGTGAATATAGATGAATATGCAATGCCACTAGTACAACAGAGTCAAAACATTAAAAAAAAAAAAAGCATAGCAAGCAAGTCATGTATAACCACCAGTAGTGAGAATCCAGTGATTTTGTGACACTTCCAGCATTTTCCAGAACTGATGGAAAAGTTGTTGGTTAATTTGTCTTGAAAAGCTTCCCCCTTAAGCCACAAATCCAGGTAGCATGGTTTATAGCAGGTCGCAAAGGGGCATCTACAGCCTTCAGATAGTCCATTGGTGCAGGTTTTCATTTAAGTCTAAACAGATGAACCATTCACTTGGGACAGAGTTGTTAATTGACTTTACTGCACTGCAAAAGTGTTGGTAGATGAATTTCAATGTTAGTGCTCTTCCTCATTTAGAACTTAGAGAAGCATTTACCCCAGCCATCCCTGAAGCATTCCCTCCTCATTAGTAGCATATTTGTACAACACATTTCAATGATGTGAAGATAATATTAATCACTAGAGAGGTGGCGATCATAGTCAGACTCTGAAAAGGTAATCTGAAGAAAGAACACAGAAACAAAAACATAGCAGAGAGCAGCCTAAGAGGTGCACACATTTGTATAAATATTCCCTGGAGTCAAGTTTTTTGAAAACAGCATGGGAACAACTAGGCAGCGACAGCAATAAAGAACTATCTCTGGGATTTTTAATGAAAAGATGTAACCCCTCCAGGTCTCACCTTGCCTGCTTAGCATTTCTTGACGGAGGAGGAGGAGGAGGGAGAAGAAGAAGAGGGAGAAGAAGACAGAGAAGAAGAGGAAGAAGAAAAGATGTAACCCATTGAGGCCTTACCTTGCCTGCTTAGCATTTCTTGAGGGAGGAGGAGGAGGAGGAGGAGGAGGAGGAGGAGGAGGAGGAGGAGGAGGAGGAGAAGAAGAAGAAGAAGAAGAAGAAGAAGAAGAAGAAGAAGAAGAAGAAGAAGAAGAAGAAGAAGAAGAAGAAGAAGAAAACAATCATCCAAGGTTGCATAGGTAAGTGAAAAATGATAGCTAAAGGGCTAAATAAATGTGTCCCACTAAATTTTATCTTATTTTTACTAAACTAAATTGCCTTTCCCTGAAAAAACAGTATACATGGCTGCTTATAGTAGACGAGGATCAAAATAACCTCAAAATAAATAAGCACATTGATCCAATGAAAGCTTTTTTTAAAATGGGATGGAAGGTTTGAATCCAATGTTATAAAAAACTTTATGATGGCTCATTTTTTTATACGTAAATGCTAATGAAAATATTTACAAATACTGTATTATATATTAATGGTCCATTTTTACCAGTTAGGGTTTGGTTTCTCTCTTCAGTGTTTATTCTGGGGTGAACCTAATGTCTTCGAAATCCAAACACTTGATATCCTAATAAATTTCAAATACTGGTGATATAAGCCATTTTATGCCTAGATGTAGATATGTTTCAGTGGTGGGTTGCTCCCAGTTCTGTCCGTTTCTTTAGAACCAGTAGTAAAAGCGGTGGGAGGCTCCGCCCACCTACCCGGACGTCATAATTGATGTTCCGCGCATGCACTCCCATTGCGAACTGGTAGTAAAGGTAAGTAGAATCCACCCCTGATATGTTTGTAAGTAAATAAGACCTTTTTTTTAAAAAAAAGACCACATTAGAAATACAACCATGGCTCCCAATGTCCATTCTCAGAAAAACAGTGCAATATGGATCTCAAAAGTGATGACACAGATAAATCTCCAAGTGGCCTCAACAATTATTTAAAAGGATGCAAATGACCAGCTATCTGCAAGGAGTATAAATCCTTCCATTCCCCGCCATCCAGTCAGAGGTGAAGAAGCTTCTTGGATGAGAAGCAAAACATCTTTAAAGAAAAACCAGAAAGTCCAGTTATCTCTTGAAAAAAGCACCTTTGGGACAACCAGGACCTGGATGTCTGAGAAGCTCCATAGACTCCATAGGTTGCTGATGCTCTGATATACCCAAAAATCACTTCTCTGTGCTGTGGCACCTAAGATATTAGAGATTACTAAATGTTCTTGCCTCCAGAAATTGCTGCTAACTTCTAATGCCTGTGGAGAAGTTGTACAGAATAATATCCCTTTCTGTATATTATATGCCGAAATTCAGGGTATTTTGAAGGTATTGCAAGAAAGATTTTCTGATGAACTTTCTTTTTTCAGTGTAGAATTCATTGCAAGTGACTGAACACTCTAGCATTAAAGAACTATTTCCTACACTCCTCAAAATTGCTTTCTGCTTTGTTGGTCTTACGAATGTGACCATCTGTAATGCTGAAAGCAATTGGTAAGTGCAGTTTCCTTTTATGGGGAAAAACAGTAAATAAATAGCGTATATTTTATCCTCTGCCTTTTTTTCAAGAATCCATCTTTTCTCCAGCCAAGCATTCAGAGGGATTTCCTCATTCAGCTTCAAGACATTTACTTATGAAGTTTACATACTGGAACAATGCTGAGCATTTGAAAGGGGAAAGGGATAGAGAGCTGTTATTTTCTGAAATGTGGCCATATGTATTCACAACAAGTTCTGTGTTCCTTGGGCAGCTTGTCATGGTAAGATTACCTTATTATTTTGAGCTGTATGTGCAGAATTTGTGTGTGTGTGTGTGTGTGTGGAGAGAGAGAGGGAGATGAGAGAAAGAGAGCTAGATATAGATATAGATGAGAGAGAGAGAGAGAGAGAGAGAGAGAGAGAGAGAGAGAGAGAGAG
>WNWU01000063.1:11264402-11287700 GCA_012654045.1 Ptyas mucosa
GAGAGAGAGAGAGAGAGAGAGAGAGAGAGAGAGAGAGAGAGAGAGAGGGAGGGAGGGAGAGGGAGAGAGAGGGGGAGGGAGGAGTAGCCAAAATTGTGGAAACCTTTTGGGAAAAGTGTATTTTTGAGGTTTGATGGCTAATAACACCACTTTTTTTGGGGAGTTTCAATATAATCCTATTCCACTGCTGGAATGGCCTGGGAATAGCCCAGACCTTAACCCAATTGAAAATTTATGGAGCTGATTAAAGAAATTTGTTAGTTAGAAGCGACCCAGCAATAAAACCCAGTTAATAGAAGCAATCATTCCATCTTGACTTCACATTATAACAGCTGCAGAACTAAAAGACTTGGTTCACTCCATGGGAAGACGTTGTAAGGCCATAATTCATGCTAAAGGTTACCCAACTAAGTATTAACTGACATGGGGATAATTTTTGTATATCTCATTTTTTCTACGTGTTTCACTTTTCTTCTTTATACTGTAACTGCTATTCTAATAGCAAATCCTTCATAAAAATTATTGCATTACATTCTTGATTAAATTAACTTAATTTACTATAACTCCATTGATATATAATTTTATGGTACTACTACTCCAGAAAAAAAGGTGGTGTTATTAGCTAGTTTTAGAAAATACTTTTCCCAAAAGGTTTCCACAATTTTGGCCACTATTGTATATACTTATTTTTCAACTTACAACAATTCCTTTAGTGACTGTTTGAAGTTACAATGGGATTGAAAAAAAAGTGACTTATGTCCTTTTTTCACAGTCATGACCTTTTGCAGCATCCCCATAGTCCATGATCAAAATTCAGGTGCTTGGGAACTGACTCGTATTTATGACAGTTGCAGTGTCCTGAGGCCACGTGTTCACCTTCTACGATCTTCTGATGAGCAAAGCCAATGGGGAAGCCAGATTCAGTTAACAACCAGGTTACTAACCTAACAACTTCAGTGATCCACTTAACAACTGGCAAGAAAAGTCATAAAAATGGGCCAAAACTCACTTAACAAATGTTTCACTTAACAACAGAAGTATTGGGCTCAATTCAAAGACTACCTGTATACACACACAGACACACACACACACACACAATTTGCGCATATATATTATAAGATGAGGCAGAAAGAAACTTTGACAGGCTTTCAAGACACTTCATTTTTACCATTAAAATAAAAATAAAGAGCACACCTGGAATCCCTATTTTGAAAGGTTGACAAATGGTCTCTTTAATCTTCTTCCTTTTCTGTTGTTTAACATTAAATGAAGCTGCTGGGAAATGTTATCCATCAATATTAGGTAAGATGGATGGAAATGATAACTACCGTATTTTTCGGAGAAAATTCCCCCCCCCTCAAAAGAGAGTGAAAATCTGAGTGTGTCTTATATTCCAATTGTAGCCTCACCCAGCCTCCTAAACAGAGATTTCAGAGGCTTAAAGAAGCCTCTAAAAGAAGCTTCAGAAAAAAAGCCTCCAAACAGAGCTTCAGAAAAAAGGCTTTTTTTCTGAAGCTCTGTTTCGGAGGCTTTCAGAGACAGAACAAAAAGTTTTTTTTTTCTGAAATGGAGTTTCAGAAGTTTCAGAGGCAGAAAAGAAAGTAAGGCACGGAGCTCACAACCAACAAACCTGTTGCTAAAATTCACCACTGGGAACAGCTGATTGGGGGTATTCCGAGAGGCCGGTCCACCCACCAATCAGCTATTTTCTTATTTTCCTCCACAAAAAGAGGAAGAGAACCGGTAGTGGAAATTTTGAGCAGTTTGGAGAACCGTTAGCGGAAATTTTGAGTAGTTCGGAGAACCAGGAAATACTACCTCTGGCTGGCCCCAGAGTGGGGTGGGAATGAAGATTTTGCAATATCCTTCCCCCAGGAGTGGGGAGAGAATGGGGATTTTGCAGTATCCTTCCCCTGCCACACCCACCAAGCCACACCCACCAAGCCACACCATGCCCACCAAGCCACGGCCACAGAACCAGTAGTAAAAAAAAATGTTTGGTTTTCATCACTGCCCTAAACCCTAACCCTAACCCTAACTAGAACAAACTCCTCTGGTTCATTCATTATGGAGAAAGATGTTTGTATCCTGCCTTTTTGTGGTGTTTCAGAAGAAGAATTCAAGATATATTGTTTTTCCATAATGGTTCCAAATTTGTGGTATGTCCTCTCTTTGAATATTAGGCCTGACCCCAGTGTAATGGTCTTCTAGAAAACTGAATTGTCTCAGAGGGTCTTTTGGTGGTTGGTGTCTAATGGAAGCAGATGAAGTTAACGGATTATACTAAATCCCTTTAAAATGAGATACTAGGACAATAGAAACATTTATAAAACTAATATATATTCAGGAATTGATTCTAGTAGAAAATGAAATAATCAGATGCGATAGATCAGCTCTAAAAGAGAAAGATTCTAGGCACAGATGAAAAACCCACTCAACTATTTAAAGCTGTAGGGAAAAAGAAAATTACATTTCTATGTATTAACATCTCTATATTAACAAATATTGAACAAGACTGCATGCTCTAGATACTAGAAAAGATTAGAAAAGAATAAGTACAGATTATTGATCCACTGCACATAGAAAGGTAGTGCACTATAGTGGTTAAAATGTTCAATTGGTACTAGGAAGCCCCAAGTTCTAATCCACCCACAGCCATCAAAGGAACTTGGGTGATTTTGGGCCAGTCATTTTCTCTCAGCCCAACCCATTTCACAGGACTGTTGTTGTGGAGCAAAGAGGAGGAGGAAAGTACAAATTTAAGTACCACGGACTGCTTGAAAAATCAATCAAATGGTCCTGAACCAAATAAAGATTTACTGATTTATTGAGATGACCATCAGCAGATAGAAGCTCACACACTTTGAGTAAGTGGCCTGAGTCACTTGCTCAAAAATTAGGAAAAATAAATTAAGAAAATAAAATAGATAAATTAGGAAAAAAAACATCTGATTGGTAAAGTTGAAGAAAGTAGCTGACAAGATCAAAGAGATCAGAAAAAAGTTTTCTAACCTAGAACTTGCATGAGTTCTAGGTTAGGCCAATGTGGTAGAATTTTGCTCATTTGTAAAATGTATTGGCTGACCATCTTATCTTGGAGTAAGTTAATATCTTCAATACCATATTTTTCGGAGTATAAGATGGACCGGAGTATAAGATGCACTTTAGTTTTTGGGGAGGAAAATAAGAAAAAAGCTGATTGGCAGGTGGATCGGATTCCTGGTATACCCCCAATCAGCTGTTTCCAGAGGTGAATTTTAGCAACAGATTCTTTGGTTGTGAGCTTGGTGCCTTGCTTTTTTTTCTGCCTTTGAAACTTCTGAAACTCCGTTTCAGAAAAAACTTTTTTTCCTGCCTCTGAAAGCCTCCAAAACAGAGCTTCAGAAAAAAAAAAGCCTCTGAAACTCTGTTTGGGGGCTTCTTTTCTGAAGCTCTGTTTGGGGGCTTTTTTTCTGAAGCTTCGTTTCTGATGCTTTTTTCAGCCTCTGAAACCTCCACTTGAGAAGCTGGGCAGGGCTACATTCAGAGTATAAGATGTACCCAGATTTTTACCCTCTTTTTTTGGGGGGGGGGGAAAGGTGCATCTTATACTCCAAAAAATACAGTAACTATCTTTGTTTAATGAAATGTATATGCCACCCATTTCACTGACAAGTGACTCTGGCTAACTATAAGTCAGTGAGTGGTGATTGTAAGTGTAATTAGTAAGATAGAAAAACTGAATGACTAGTCTAAAGCATTTTTAGTAAGATTTTCCTCTTTGTGTTTCTAAAACAATTAGAAAACAAATTGCTACTCCTTTTTTATTGTACCTATTCCCTTTTTAAAATGACATGGGATGGCGACCCTCTTTGGCATAGAGTGCCCAAACCAGAAGGTGCACATGCATGTGACCGCACCAGAGTGCCGGAAACCCGAAGACCAGCTGGCTGGCAAACATGCGCTCCTCGGAAACCTAACAACCAGCTGGCTGAGCTGGGATAATGGTGCACATACTCACAGAGGGCTCTGCGTGCCACTTCTGGCACATGTGCCATAGGTTCGCCATCTTGGTTATAGGCTATATAACTGCATACCAATCTAAGATATTCAGTTTGAAAACCTTTGGTAAATATTTTTTTTTTTTTTTTGCAAATCCATAGCGAACATTTATAAGCCACTTAACAGCTCTCTGATAGCTTGATTTATCTATCCATATAGTATGCTGGCATAAAATGACATTTGAAAAAGGCACTTGTTAATTGTTAATGTCCACTGAACAATGACAGCCCTCTGAGGTGAACAGAAGGGCTTTGATCATAAAAGACTCACAGGGGCGTGGCTTCAACCAGACATATTCAAATGTTCAGTTAAATATTTAGGAGGCAGTTAAATGGAGCCTCAAGGGCACAGGATTTTGCCAAGTAATTTGCTCTTCAGATAGCTTGGAATCAATGTCTTCTAAGGTGTCCAAGAGATGAACGGAAAAATTAATAGGATAGTTAAGCTGGCCAGAATCCATTGTGAGAAGTTCAAGCAATTCTATTTGCATGCAAATTTGCTGTCTGGTGTACAACTCATGAAGGGAGGAAGCAATGGGTTAAGGAAGTGTCCTCTTTGCGTATTGTCCCATTCCAAATCTTTCCTCTTGAAGGAAATCTCTTGAACGTTTTCCTGCATCCTTTGATGCGTAAAGATTCATAGAGATTGTAAACATCTCGAGCTGCTAAATTAAATGACGCTTCCTGTGATTAACATGACTGATACCAGATGACCTTATTTCTGAATCGATATGGGCATCTCAGAGCAATTCTACATCAGTCGTAGATGTGCTTATCATGAAATTTGTTCCTTTCCATTAACATGCAATTAAACACACATATCATAATTTTCAATTTGAGAAGTATGTGCAAAGTAATCTGAAAGCTACTTTTGAATTAACATAACTCAAGGGTCCATGTTTCTTTGGGTAGGTAGTAGAATGGTCTCACTTAAGTCAGTCTGAGGATATAAGAAACTTCAAATTTTCATTTAGTTTTGTTTTAGCTTTTAGTGTTATTAGGATCTACATTGCGCTAAGGAACTAGAAAGCTTGCTCTTTGGTACTGTGTGTGTATGTGGGAAGGACTCATGAGATCCCTTCCTCTCACTGCAGGAGCATCTTGCACACGTGCAACAACAATCCACTTGAAGGATTTCTTTTTACAAAACAAAAGCAGCAACGGATAAAATTTCCAATCCTTAGAACGCATTGTAAAAGTCCATTAAGATTCCAAATGGTAATTATGTTTGGATCCATATAACAATCTTGGTGGTATGGATCACGGATGCAAAGCAAATGAATAGTTCACACAAATATTCATCTTCTGTGGAAAAGATGAGAGAGAGAGACAGAGACAGAGAGACAGAGAGAGAAAGAGACAGAGAGACAGAGAGAGAGAGAGAGAGAGGGAGAGAGAGAGGGAGAGAGAGAGTCAGAGAGGGGGGAGAGAAAGAGAGATACTGAGACAGAGACAGAGAGAGACAGAGAAAGAGAGAGACAGAGAGAAAGAGACAGAGAGACAGAGAGAGACAGAGAAAGAGAGAGACAGAGAGCGAGAGACAGAGAGAGACAGAGAGAGACAGATTGGGCTATGTGCACACTTCTTTCTCTTCCAGATCCAAACACTAAATTATATATGTGAAAATATATTCTATTGGAAAGGCAAAAACAATAATGGAATTCATGAAATACAGTTGATTTTCCCCCTGCATTTAAGCTGTGAAAGGTGTATTGAAAACAAAACTGTTCCATGTATCAAGGTAGCTTAATCAGCAGAAATACAAACAGCAGCTTCCTGAGGCTAATTGTCATCAGTGCTCTTCCTTCTTAATCAGACACACAAATGCTGCTTCTCCCTCTCCCAGCAATTTCTATGGTTTACAGCTAGATTAAGATCAAGATCTGCATCTACCTGCACGTTTGTTGCATTTCTGCAGAATTGTCACAGCGGGACTGAATTCTTCTAGCACTGGAGGTATATTTAGATTTCTAAGGATAGCAATTAACTCAGAGAAACAAAATCGTGAAGGCTTTTATGGATTTTTTTTATGTAGGGAAACTATTTACAACAAATATTTACAACAGGTACATGGAACACAATTCTGTCTTTTATCCTCTGTCAGGTTTCCTTTTAAATCTCTCTCCCAAACACTATTCCCCTCTAGTTCTCTTGCTAACTGCTTCATTCCTTTCCCCTTTAATTTGTTTCCCTTGCCTTTTTCAGGGGCTTATCAGGGGAAATGAATTTGTGCTGGATTTTCTCCAGGTGTGCTCTGTATAGGTGACTCTTTCTCTTCAATTCACTCAGCCAATTACATTCTACTCTATTGGGGGGGAAATCTCTCTCAGGATTTTCTTCCAAGTCCTTCCTCAGAGACTAACACTTCATCCCATTAGACTAAACCTGACTAGGTGGCTCAGTGGCTAAGACACTGAGCTTGTCGATCAGAAAGATCAGCAGTTCAGCGGTTCGAATCCCTAGTACAGGTCTCCTGAGGGAGCAGGGGGTTGGACTAGATGACCTCCAAGGTCCCTTCCAGCTCTGTTACTATCAATAATAGCCATCTTGCTCCTTCCTGTCTTGGGTTTTCTGTAACCAGCTAAGTCTCTCCTTCACATCTTGGGTGATGATGATGTCGTCTCCCCAGGTCTCCAGTATTCATATTCATTCTCAAATTTCATTCTCAAACTTTTCTCTCTAGTCACTCCATTTTGCATGGTCTTTTTCTCTCTTTTCCGTCCTTCCCTTTCTCTGTGTCTTTTAGACTTTTAGCCTGATTTCCAGAAACTGAGGAAGTGGGTGTTCCTCTCCCAGAGCTCTAGAGTCCAATAACTGTACAACAATCCACACCAATAGGATTACTGCAGAGGTGGTATTCAGCCAGTTCGGACCGATTCATGCAAACCGGTAGGCGAATTGCAAGTGGGATGGGGGTGGGGGGGTGGGGGTGGAGGTGGGCCTGCCCCCACCCACTCACCCACCTGCCCACTCACCCACCTGCCCACTCACCCACCCGCCCAGGTGCAAACCCATCCTATATCGCTGTGTTTTTGATGCCACCCGCAGGAGTGGATGGTGTGCGCACACAAATTGCCATGTTGTTTGACATCGCATGCATGTGCGGATGGCACGCATGAGCCAATTACCATGTTTTGTGATGCCACACGCATTTCCGGTGCTGGGCAAACCACTGGTAAAATTATTTGAAACCCATCTCTGGACTACTGTCTTTACAACTCCCCACAAGTCCTCTGCCCTTCAGCTTCTTCTCTTCCATTCTCTATCCATTTCCCATCCCAGCACAATAGAAGCTATGCAAGTTTACTGAAAATCATACATCACAAACCAGGGATACAAGTCTACAAAAAACAAAAAAAAACAAAACCCATTCTAATTTGGCTCTAAACTTTTCAGTCTTGTCTCACTGGAGGAGCCTTAAAGGTTCCC
The DNA here is from genome assembly GCA_012654045.1 of Ptyas mucosa. Taxonomy (NCBI): domain Eukaryota; kingdom Metazoa; phylum Chordata; class Lepidosauria; order Squamata; family Colubridae; genus Ptyas; species Ptyas mucosa. The sequence continues at coordinate 11,271,872 of WNWU01000063.1, forward strand.
TGAGATATTGGTCAGAAGTCAGTTGAACATGCTTTTACTTTTTTCTTTCATGATTGTATTGCCTGCATACCGTCCTCTTCAGAAAAAGAGAACCGTTCTCTAAAGTTTCCTGCTGCTGAGCCTCCTTAAAAATACTGGCTTGCTTGAGGCAATATGAAAAGGCTAAAATGTGTCCAGCAGCTCTGTTGCTTAAGAGAAAGAAAAATAAAAGTCAAAGTGTAGCACTACACATGACTGCTTGGGAAAAGATATTCCCTAGAACATTGTAAAAGATGCTTCTGAAAAGATTCCTGACAATATAGCAGGGTTTCCTTTTTCCCCCTTACTGATATCGTTCTTATTCTTATGACTCAATCTGAGGAATATGCCCTGATGTTGCATTTGCAAAAAGAGAGGGAATGAGGGGAGAGAGGCAGTCTCTCTCTCTCTCTCTCTCTGTCTCTCTCTCTCTCTGTGTGTGTGTGTGAAAGAGAGAGAGAGAGGAAAGAGAGAGAGGAAAGAGAGAGGGAGAGAGAGATGAGAGAGAGTGAAAGAGAGAGAGGGAGAGAGAGAGTGGTGGGGAGGAGAGAGGGGGAGGTGTGTGTGTGAGAGAGAGAGGGGGGAAGAGGAAAGAGAGAGAAGGAGGGACGGAGACGAAAAAAGAGAGGAAAGAGAGAGGGAGAGAGAGATAAGAGAGAGAGGGAAAAAGAGGTAGAGGAGAGAGAGGGAAACAGAGAGAGGGAGGGAGAGGGAGAGTGGGAGAGAGAGGGAATAGGAAACTAATGTGGCATAGGAAATTTATCATTCCTTTTTGTGTTTGCTCAGAATCAATATTACATGGACAGAGATAATAGATGAAAAGTTGTATTATTTTCAGACAGTAACAGTTCTGGTCCAACAAAGGGGTGGAGTATGAGATACAATGACAAAAAGTAGAAAGAGATCAATCTTATCGCATATGTAACGGACCTAAGTCGATATTGGCCATTCTGTGCTAAGTTTTTGCTATAAAAAAAAAGCTCTCCTTTCCTCTCTCCCTCCTTCCCTCCCTCCCTCCCAGTGAGCCAGTGAACAGTAATTGTATATTGGGCTTTTGATGACCTAGTTTAGGTCCATGGGGATGATGTCCACAACTCCTGAGTTGCTCCATATTCCATTTCACAATGACAAATTGTCTCTAATGTGTTTTGGTTTTAGAGACTCCATCACCAGTCCCATGACTGAATGGTGCAATTCAAGCAGAGATATCACTAGTATAGCAGTGACTAATCAATTGTTCCCTTTAGCCCAACTTCAGTCATAGGATCTCACATTCAATTATCCATGGTGAAGTGGTTCTGAAAGACTTAGGGTTCCTGGATAGTAACTGTGACCCCCACAACCCATCCTGGATTTGTAGTTTGTGTCATGCTGGAAGCCAGGTTACCATATTTTTAAAGAAGAAAACACTACCCAAATCTCAATTATACATGACAAGTCGGCAGCCTCATCCACAATAAACTATTTTTATTCAGATGGGCTATAGTAAAGGTGTCAAACTCAAGGCCCGCAGGCCAGAACCGGCCCGCAGGGTGCTTAGATCTGGCCCGTGGGGCCACCCTAGAAATACCAAAGGACTGGCCTGTGGTGCCTCTGCCAGTGAAAAAAGAGCTCAGAAGGGCCACGTGTGGCCCCCCAGCCTCTGTTTTTGGCTGTGATGGCCTCCTGCAGCCTTTTGCTAGTGAAAATGGAGCTTGGAGGGGCCACAAATGTAACTCCCCCAGCTCCATTTTCACTGGTAGAGGGCAGCAAGACGCTGTGTGGCCGAGAACAGAGCCTGAGGAGCCTGTACACAACCCCCCCCACTCTATTTTCATTGGGAGAGGGCTGCAGGAAGCTATCACAGCCAAAAACAGAGCTCCTCCTGAGCTCCCTTTTCGCTGGCAGAGGCTTGCAGGCGGCTGTCACAGCTGAAAACAGAGCTCCCTTTCTGCTGGCAGAGTGCTCGGGCCACCACAGACACTCCCAACACGAGTGACATTAAGCTGGCCATGCCCATCTTTGCCATGTCCACCTCACCCCCCCTCCCCAAGGTCAAACACAGCCCTGATGTTGCTCTCAATGAAATTTATTTATTTTATTTTTATTTTATTTCCAATTTCTATACCGCCCTTCTCCCTGAGGACTCAGGGCGGTGTACAGCCAGAAATAAAAACATGAAATATAAATATTAAGACAATTAAAATATATATAAATTTGGCTACAAAATTTGAAATTCACAAACCAATTAAAATATTTAAAATATTTAAAATTTCTTCTTAAGCCAGCCCGGCTTGTTGGAAAAAATGTGTTTTTAGGGCACGGCGGAAGGCACTGAGGTCATGAATTATCCTAATCTCCAGGGGCAACTGGTTCCAGAGGGTGGGTGCCCCCACAGAGAAGGCTCTCCCCCTGGGGGTCACCAGCCTACATTGTTTGGCTGATGGCACCCTGAGAAGGCCGTCTCTGTGGGAGCGCACGGGTCGATGGGAGGTCATTGGTGACAGCAGGCGGTCTCGGAGATAACTAGGCCCTATGCCATGGAGCGCTTTAAAGGTGATCACCAACACCTTGAAGTGCACCCAGAAGACCACTGGAAGCCAGTGCAGCTCACGCAGGAGTGGTGTTATGTGGGAGCGCCATGCTGCTCCCGTCACTACCCGCGCGGCCGCATTCTGGACCAGTTGGAGCCTCCGGGTGCTCTTCAAGGGGAGCCCCATGTAGAGAGCATTACAGTAGTCTAGGCGAGAGGTGACAAGGGCGTGAGTGACTGTGCACAGGGAATCCCGATCAAGAAAGGGCCGCAACTGGCGAATCAGGTGAACCTGATAAAAGGTCCCCCTGGCTACAGCCGTCAGATGTTCCTCCAAAGACAGCTGCCTATCCAGGAGGACTCCCAGATTGCGAGCCCTTTCTGCGGGGGCCAAAGACTCGCCCCCGATAGTCAGTGATGGAGTCAACTGACTATATCGGGATGCCGGGAACCACAGCCACTCCGTCTTGGACGGGTTGAGCTTGAGTTTGTTTGTTTGAGTTTGAAATCAAGTTTGACACCCCTGGGCTATAGTAACAGAACCTTGCAAGTCTACTTGTGGATTCAGAACTGTATCATGCCTTTAGCATAGGCCAGTGATGGCTAACCTTTTTGCCGTTGTGTGCAAAAAGCGGGGGAGCAGGGGGGTCGCGGGTGTGTGTGCCCACATCCATAATTCAATGCGCCCCACCCTCCCATGCAGGCACACCTGACCCCCCCCCCACTTCCCCCTGCTTTTGGCATGCAATGGCCCAGTGGGCCCGGTAGGCCTTTCTTTCCCCTTCCCCAGGCTCCAGAGGCTTTCTAGGAGCCTGGGGAGGGCAAGAACAGACTTCCCCATCCCCCAGAGGCCTTCTGGAGGCTGGAAACAGCCAGGTTCCCGACTTCCTGTGGGACCGGAAGGCCTGAAAATCAGTTGGCTGCTGCACGCTGGAGCTGAGTTAGGGCAACACTCGCGTGCCCACCAATATGGCTCCGCGTGCCACCTATGTCACCCGTGCCATAGGTTCACCAGCATGGGCATAGGCAATGGCTCCTGAATACCTTTGTCAATGTCATCTTCCTTACTCTCTGAGGTTCAGATTCAATTCTGGCAAGGCAGTGACTTGGCATTCAAGGATCTGAGGATTTTTCCAGCTTTAGTTTTGGTTGGATTTCACTCCTTTAAACAGAATTCATGCACAATTTTGGAGTTCTCTGAGATAAGAGCTCTTGCTTAAAAGCAAATATCAGCTATGTGTAGGAGTATTACACCAATTAATCTTTGCACAGATTTATCTTAAATGCCACTTCCAATATCAAACTTTTCTCACTGTCATTTATGCTCTGGTCACTTCTCACTTTAATTACAGTAAAGTTCTCCAGATGGGCCTCTCCTTGAAGACCACTTGGAAACTGCAGCTAATCTAGAAAATGACGAAGCACATAGTTTTGCACCTCAGTGGACCTACTATATATAGCATCTTTACTTTGGGAGCTGCACTGGTGACCATTGGTCAAGTGCAATTCAGAGCACTATTTGTCAGCTATAAAATCCTTCATTATTCAGACAAGGATATTTGTGGAGTCACCTGTCTCCAATTGACTTTACGTTTCCTGTAACACTGAGCAGAATGGACATGTTTTAAGTCCAGTCTTTGGATTCTGGAACTGTACCTTCTCTGTCTCCATTCCTGTCTTTTGGACCACCACTTTCACTCCAGACCACTAGTCTACAACTCTGTGGAAGAAAGAAAGAAAGAAAGAAAAGAAAGAAAGAAAGAAAGAAAGAAAGAAAGAAAGAAAGAGGAAGGGAGGGAGAGAGAGAGAGAGAGAAAGAGAGAGAAAGAAAGAAAGAGGGACAGCGAGAGAGGGAAAGAAAAAAGAGAAAGAAAGAAAGAAAAGAAAGAAAGAAGGAGGAAGGGAGGAAGGGAGGGAGGAAGGAAGGAAAAAAGAGAGAGGGGAAGGAAGGAGGGAGGGAGGGAGGGAAAGAAAGAAAGAAAGACTGTTCTTGCAAATCCTGTGGCCATTTAAATTCTTGCATGAATGTTTTGATCATTCCCTTTGTTAACTAATGTGTTACTCTTGTCATTGTTATTCTTCTTTTGATTTTATGATGTATTTATAAAACTAGTCTATGCTGCCTCGAATCATTTATGATTTGTAAATAGAATCACATAAATTTTAAAAATCAGGTTAAATAATTCAGAAGGATCTCAATAAAAAAATTTTTTACATCTCTACGTTCATTTGTAAACTATTTTAGGCACTAGCTGAAAGAAGCTTAATGCATTCCTCTTGGCCTTTTGTGTGCATTTGTGCATATTGCGCCTAATTAGTTAGCTTTGTACTCTTTCTTTCTGACCTTGCTCTAGCTTCTTTTTCCAGATATGGTATTATTTTCAGTGACTTTCACAGAAAATGCATGCATCTGGGGTTTATTACTGTAATATTATTTTCAGAAAATGTTTGCTTCATGGTCTCTGAAAAAGGAGACAAATGTCTTAATTACATATGACCAAAGGTGATATTCAGCTGGTTCAGATTGGTTCAGGCAAACTGGTAGCAGAAATCATGGGTGGGCCTGCCCCCCCACCATCCCTGGCTCTATGCCGTCCTATGTAGGCACGTTTTTGAGGCCAGGTGCATGCGTGGAAGGCAGGCGCGTGTGTGAACTGGTAGAAACGAAATGTGAAACCCACCACTACATATGACCAGTGGTGGGTTGCCCCCGGTTCGGACCAGTTCACAAAAACCGGTAGTAAAACCGGCGGGAGGCCCCGCCCACTGCCCCGGATGTTGTCATGAGCAATCTGCGCATGTGCAGAAGCAAGGCGCATGCACAGAAGCAAGGCACATGCACGAGCAAAGCAAGCAAAGTGAGCAAAGCGAGCAGGCACGCTCGATCCCATTGCGAACCGATAGTAACGGTAAGTAGAACCCACCCCTGCATATGACCCTATATTAAACCTTGTAAATTCAGAAGCAACTCAGAACATGATGCTTATTTCAGTCACCTGAAGAAAATGAAAACATTATTTTCTGGCTTTTCTTGTGGTGATGACTAAAATTCCAAAATATGAATCTAATATTATGGAAACAGTTGCTCAGATAGAAAGCTAAATGTCTATTAAGACTGTCTCTTTCCCAGGGACTTTTTTTTTTTCAGAGCGGTCCTTGAGATGACTGTATTACTATTAAATCAGAACCAGTCCTTTGACTTAAAATTCCGCAGATCAAAATTAGGTCCTTGTATTTGTTAATGTTGTTTTTAAACGCATTGCACTTTTTCTCAAAAAGAAAGCAAAAGGATCCTCATTTTTGATCTGTGACACTGAAGAAAAAAACTGTTCCAAGTATCTTCAGTTGAAACCTCAGATAATTGCTGGGTTTATATTTGCAAAACCCTGTTTAGAAAAAAATGAAAATAGCATTTTACGCATGATATTCTGACATGACTGTTTTTAGAAGATAATAAGAGCTGAGGTGGCGCAGTGGTTAGAGTGCAGTACTGCAGCTACTTCAGCTGACTGCTAGTTCAGCAGATCAGCGGATCAAATCTCACTGGCTCAGGGTTGACTCAGCCTTCCATCCTTCCGAGGTAGGTAAAATGAGGACCCAGATTGTTGGGGGCAATATGCTATTTAGTATACTGTCTTTGGTGTAAGCCGCCCAGAGTCCTCGGAGAGTGGGCAGCATAGAAATATAAATAATAAAATAAATAAAATAAAATAAAATAAAATTTTGCACTGCAGTTCAGAGTGCAGAGCCTGAGAAATGCACATTTGTTACATCTGTATTAACTCCAAGTAATTTTCTCTATTCCTAATTAGAAATTGAGATACTCAGAAATTCCAATCAGGACTTAGAAAGAAGTAATTCAACAGTCCATGTTTCTTTTGGTAGATATTAGAATGGACTCATTTAAGTCAGTCTGAGGACATAAGAAACTTCAGATTTTCATTTAGTACTGGTTTAGGTCTTAGTGTTATGAATAGAATAGAATAGAATAGAATAGAATAGAATAGAATAGAATAGAATAGAATAGAATAGAATAGAATAGAATAGAATAGAATAGAATAGAATAGAATAGAATAGAATAGAAATTTTTATTGGCCAAGTGTGATTGGACACACAAGGAATTTGTCTTGGTGCATATGCTCTCAGTGTACATAAAAGAAAAGATACGTTCATCAAGAATCATACGGTACAACACTTAATGATAGTCATAGGATACAAATAAGCAATCTGGAAACAATATCAATATAAATCGTAAGGATCCAAGCCACAAAATTACAGTCATACAGTCATAAGTGGAAGGAGATGGATCGTAGGAACGATGAAAAGATTACTAGTAGTGCAGATTTAATAAATAGTTTGGCGGTGTTGAGGGAATTATTTGTTTAGCAGAGTGATGGCATTCGGGGAAAAACTGTTCTTGTATCTAGTTGTTCTAGTGTGCAGTGCTCTATAGCATAATTTTGAGGGTATGAGTTGAAACAATTTATGTCCAGGATGTGAGGGGTTTGAATATTTTCACAGCCCTCTTTTTGACTCGTGCAGTATACAGGTCCTCAATGGAAGGCAGGTTGGTAGCAATTGTTTTTTCTGCAGTTCTAATTATCCTCTGAAGTCTGTCTGTCTTGTTGAGTTGCAGAGCCAAAGCAGACAGTTATAGAGGTGCAGATGACAGACTCAATAATTCCTCTGTAGAACTATATCAGCAGCTCCTTGGGCAGTTTGAGCTTTCTGAGTTGGCGCAGAAAGGATCTACACTTATTATGACACATCTTCAATAATTATCATTCCACTGACCTGCTTCACCATCTTCCTTGTGTCTTTTACTCTCTTGAGATTTCTCACTTTCTCTGTCTATTTTTCCCGTGGCAATACTGCGTCCTATTCCTCTTGGTTCAAATCTGGAATATGTCAATAGAGATTCTCAGTCATCCAGAGTGCTTTTTCCCCAGGGCAGTCGGACTTTGTTTTTCCTTGAAGACATTTCGCTTCTCATCCAAGAAGCTTCTTCAGTTCTTCCATCCTCTACTGCTCTGTCAGAATGGAAGAAGCATCTTGGATGAGAAGCAAAATGTCTTCAAGGAAAAACAAAGTCCAGTTGCCATTTGAAAAAGAAAAGTACCTTTGGGATAAGTCTGAAATATATTCTTTGTTTTTTTGCTTATATCCAATAGTTCAGGTTTCCAAACAAACTGTTCTATGAATTACAAAGGAGATTATGATTTTCAGAACTGAAGCTGGGCAGGAAATTCCAGAACAAATGAGGCTAAGAACTAAAAATTAGGCTGCTGAAATTGCTGCTCATCTAGAGCTGGCCTAGTCTATAGAATTCGTCCAAAAGTTACCAAATTGTTAAAATTTCAAATATTTTCAAATTTCTATTATTCTCTTTTGTAAAGCTGCATTTCATTGTAACATTTATAATAATTATTTTATATCAGATTGTGTACAAACACATAGGTACAATCAGTAGTGGGTTTCAATTTTTTTTACTACCGGTTCTGTGGGTGTGTCTTGGTGGGCGTGGCATGTCTTGGTGGGCGTGGCAGGGAAAGGATACTGTAAAATCTCCATTCCCACCCCACTCCAGGGGAAGGTTACTGCAAAATCCCCATTTCCTCCCGATCAGCTGGGACCCGGGAGGCAGAGAATAGATGGGGGCAGAGCCAGTCAGAGGTGGTATTTACCGGTTCTCTGAACTACTCAAAATTTCCGCTACCAGTTCTCCAGAACTGGTCAGAACCTGCTGAATACCACCTTTGGGTACAATACTGTATTCTTATTCCCCCTTTTGGTGTTTGGTCACAGATTGAGAATTAATAACTCGCATAAGAATATTCAGAAAGATGTAACTTGATAAGATAAATTATGTTTCAGAGTTTTAAAATAAATATTCCAATCAAAAAAATCAATTAATTATAATGTTCTTCCCTTCGGCTAAGAGGCGGTTCTCACAGCTAATTTTATTCCTGCTGTTTAGTCGCTGTTGTTTTTAGTGGCTGACAGAACTAACTACTTTTATATATTGCTTTTATGTTTTTGCTTTTAATTTTGAGTGAATTTTACTGCAGGTTGCCATGAGAGACTCTTCAGGAGGGTCACCAACAAGTGTTAGAAATATGTAATAAATAAAGTGCGTGGCTATTTCTTAATGGAGATCCTGCAGTTAGGAGCAAATTGATTTTTAGCACCAGAAATGTTTAAAACTTGGAATAAAAGTCAGCTTGTATATATCACTCTGCTATGCACAGTTGTTCCATATACCGAAATAATGGTTATTTATTTATTTTTAATTCTTGAAATAAGATTGGGCAGCAAGCGTGTGTCTCTTTCATATAGTCTTGCTTAATATTGTAACCACTGAAACTAGCAGGAGAAAAGTTGTAGACCAGGGAAATCACAAAGAATTTGTCAGAGTATATTCATAAACTGGAATAGGACATAGCAAGAAGGTCAGCCAATGGGGGCTGTTTGCTGATCCAGACAGCAAGGAGCCTGGGCGAGGCTTAACTGTTCTGTATATAAGCTTGAGGGGACTAGCTTCTCCTTTATCCATTTTGCCTCCTCCATTTTGTGCTTCAATTTTGTGCTGTATTTGTACTTGCTATTTCTCTTCTCTACAACCAGGAGTGGGTTCTAAATTTTTTTACTACCGGCTCTGTGGGTGTGGCTTATTTTGTGGGCATGGCTTGGTGGAGGGTAATGTGACTGGGTGGGCATGGCCAACTTTTTTTTTTTTTTACTTTTAAAAGCATTTTTTCTACAATCTTAAGAGGTTACAGAAAAAAATGCTTTTAAAAGCCTCTGACAATCAGGCAACTCAGCTGGGATCATCAGAGGCTTTTAAAAACATTTTTTTCCCCTACAACCTCTTCGGCCAAAGAGGTTGCAGAAAAAAATGCTTTTAAAAGCCTCTGATGATCCCAGCTGAGCCGCGTGATCATCAGAGGCTTTTTTAAAAAAAACTTTTAAAAGCATTTTTTTTTTTGGCTGAAGAGGTTGTAGAAAAAATGCTTTTAAAAGTGTAAAAAAAAAAAGCCTCTGATGAGGTGTGCAGGGTAAGTGAGCAGCGACCAGGCCGGGGACCGGTTTGGGGGTGTGGCCAGCCAATGTTATTAACGGTTCTCTGAACTACTACAACTTTTTACTACTGGTTCTTGAGAACTGGTCCGAGCTGGGAGCAACCCACCACTGTCTACAACATGGAAAAACCTACAAGGGTATTGTATACCTTATGTGTTGTTATGTATATAAAGACATTTGAAGCCTGCTTAACAGTCTGTTTGTGTGTGCTGCAAACTCTTACAGTATTGATATGCAAGATATGCTCATTTCTTTGAACTGGCTGGTTTGGGAAAGAGTAAAAGCAAAACCAACAAAGCCAGTTTCTTCTTTGTCCCTTTCAAAAAAATAAATAAAATAAATTAGTGTTAAATATGGCTGCTGGTTAATTATGATATAACTTACTGCCAGTTAGACGTTCACTGGCATGTCAATATTGGCAAAAGTCAGGACAATTCTAGTTAGTAAACACCAGTTAGGAACTTCAAAGGCTGAACTTGAAGTGGGATTTAGTGGTAATCTAGTCAAAAGATTATTAGGGGGCTAAAAGATATGAAGAATGATTGCAGGAATTGGATACGCTTACTTTAGTGAAAAGAAGGACTGGGGGAGACATGATAGCAGTGTTCCAATATATTTGAGGGGCTGCCACAAAGAAGACGGGGGTCAATCTATTTTCCAAAGCACCAGAAGACAAGACAAGAAACAATGGATGGAAACTAATCAAGGAGAGAAGCAACCTAGAACTAAAGAGAAATTTTATGACATTGAGAATAGCTTCCCTTTAGAAGTTATGCGTGCTCCATCATTAGAGGCTTTTAAGAAAATACTACACAGTCACTTGCCTGGAATGGTACACAGTCTCATGCTTGATCAGGGGGTTGGAATAGAAGACCTCCAAGGTCCCTTCCAACTTTGTTATTCTATTCTGAATCTTCAGATGAACACAAACATCATGGTAATAAAGAATCAATGTACGGAGGGCTAACGCTTAGCAGAAGAATGAAAGAGTGTGAATTCAACCCATTTCCTTTCTAGACCGCAGCTTTCTTAGAGTAAATTCTTCAGGAATTTGTTTATGAATTGAGTGGCTGAGAGATGTGGGATTCCATCCACATTTATAGCTATGGCACATTACAACCAACTGAGCGCTCTCTCTCCCTCTCTCTCTCTCTCTCTCTCTCTCTCTCTCTCTCTCTCTCCCCCTCTCTCCCTCCCTCCCTCCCTCCTTCTCTTCCTAGCTGATAGATTGAAAATTATTTTACAGACATTATTCATCAAAATCAGTTTGGGGTTTTGACATAAAGTTGGGTTGTGAGCGAGGTGGCGCAGCGGTTAGAGTGCAGTACTGCAGCTACTTCAGCTGACTGCTGGTTCAGCAGATCAGTGGATCAAATCTCACCGGTTCAAGGTTGACTCAGCCTTCCATCCTTCCGAGGTGGGTAAAATGAGGACCCAGATTGTTGGGGGCAATATGCTATTTAGTATACTGTCTTTGGTGTAAGCTGCCCAGAGTCCTCGGAGAGTGGGCGGCATAGAAATGTGAATAGTAAAATAAAATAAATAAATAAAATAAAGTGACTTAAAGATTAAAAGATAATGTTATAACTGTGCTGGATATTTTAGAATATTTTAGAATCACATGTTTTAAAGCACATTTAGAATAGCAAATTTTAGATTAGCCTGTTTTAGAACAGCATAATGAAAAACATCTTGCGCTGATTTATTTTAAAAGAAAGCTTTTCACAATTTTAAATTTCTTATTTTAAATTTTGGAAAATAAGAACGTTGAGATAATTTTATAATTATATTTCACAGAAGAAACAAATATGTCAGGGTTCCAAGTACCTGACCTGAACTGTCCGAAGCGATCTTGGAAGCTTCAGTGTTGCCAAAGTAATTGTTTATGGAGATTTAACTAAATCATGTAAAATACAAAAAGGAACAAGGCAGGGTTGTCCATTGTCTCTTTTTCTGTTTATTTTAATTCTAGAAATGTATATACTGTACACAGGGGTGAAATCTACTTACCTTCCCAACCTGTTTAAAAGTTCACACATCGCAGATCCTATGTGCAGGCGGACCTTCTGCGCATGTGCAAACCCTTCTACACATGCACAGAGGGTAAAAAACAGATTACTTCCTGGTTAAAACTAGGAAGTAACTATGACTGGGTATGTGGGCGGAGCCTCGCACCGCCATCGCTAATGGTTCTCCGAACCACCAGCCGCCATCACTACCGGTTCGTCCGAAATGGTCTGAACTGGGAGCATTTCACCCCTGACTGTACATACATACACATACACACACACATACACATATACACAGTGTGATTTTAGTGTACAATTATTACAGATATTCAGGGTAGCTAAATTAACATTGTGTGACTAAATTTGAAACCGAATTATGTACAAATGGCAAGCATGTTGTTGCTAAAGTGTATCAACATTTATTGAAATTTGAAACAGAACAAGTGAAAGAATGTATGATAAAATGGGCTAAAAACTTGGGCTATAGTATACAAATGGAAGGTTGGGAAAATGTGCAGTTGAAAGGACAGAAATTTATATTATATTATAATAACAGAGAGAAATTTTATAAAACATGTATCATTGGAATACAGAAAAACTATCTAGAATCTTGCAGAGGTATTTCAAATTCGCATTGAAAATGCAATCCACAAGACGGTACATTGTATTACGTTTGGTGAGCATGTGAAAATCTAGAAAGTTTTGGATTCAAATTTTGTATTCAATGAGAAGCAAAAGGTCTTCAAAGAAAAACCTGAAAGTCCAGTTACCTCTTGAAAAAAAGCACCTTTGGGATTCAATTACATATAATAATACAGAATTTTTTTTAAAAAATATTCATGTATAATGGAAACCAGAGAGTTTTGTTTTGGGACTGATGACTAAACAGTTGGAAAAAAGCAAAGACATTTTGTATATGACAACTCCAGCAAGATTATTATATACCTAAAGATGGAAAGTTGAGACTTTATCCACAATAGAGGAATGGATAGTGGCGATGATGGAACTTAGTGAGATGGCCAAATTAAAAAAAAAAAGTTTTAATTAGAGATAGGAGATTTGCAAAATGTAATGATGATTGGGAACTCTTATTGCCTTTTTGTGTGAAACAGAAAAAAATGAAATTATCATGTAACCTTTGATCATGTTTTGATAACTAGGAAAATATAGATATTATTATTGTTATAGGAAAATATATTTTTCTTTTCTTTTCTGAAAATTTAGCTTTGTTCTTTGCTCATTTCCTCCTTTTTCCTTCTGTTTTTGTTCAAAATATTAGTTCTTCTTAGTTATATACTGTAAATATGTGTAATCTCCAAAGATTGCCAGCAGAAAAATCTGGATAAAGACAATGGCACCTATGCTTAGAATAGAATAACAGAGTTGGAAGGGACATTGGAAGTATTCTAGTCCAACTCCCTGATTAGGCAGGAAACCCTATACCAGTGATGACTAACCTTTTTGCCATTGTGTGCCAAAAGTGGAGGGGGGGAGCGCAGGTGGGGTATTGCACATGCCCGTGCCCACACCCATAATTCTATGCACCCTGCCCCTCATGCATGCATGTGCATCCCCCCCCCTCACTCTCCCGCTTTTGGCACATGATGGCCCGGTGGGCCTGTTTTTCACCCTCCCCAGGCTCCAGAGCCTTTCTAGCAGCCTGAGGAGGGTGAAAACAGCCTTCCCCACCCCCCAGAGGCCCTCCAGAGGCTGGAAATGGCCTGTTTGCTGACTTCCGGTGGGACCGGAAGGCCCATTTTTTGTTCTCCCCAGGCTCCAGAGCCTTTCTAGGAACCTGAGGAGACAAAAATGGCCGTCCCCATCCCCAGGGAGGCCCTCTGGAATCCAGAAACAGCCCATTTGCCAACATCCAGTGGGACATGGGGAAGACTGCTTTTGCCCTCCCCAAGCTCCTACAAAAGCTCTGGAGCCTGGGGAGAGCAAAAAAATGGGTCTTCCTCACCCCCCTAGGCCCTCCGGAGGCAGGAAACAGTCTGTTTCCCTACTTCCGGTGGGCCCAGAAGGCCCCCAAATCAGCTGATATGGCCCACCGATATGGTGGCATGCGTACCATAGCTTCACCATCACTGCCCTACACCATGTCAGACAAATGGTTGTCCAATCTCTTCTTAAAAACTTCCAGTGCTGGAGCATTTACAACTTCTGGAGGCAAGTTGTTCCACTGATTAATTGTTCTAACTGTCAGGAAATTTCTCCTTAATATAAATGTCTCTTTCAATTTTGGGGAAATGTCATTTAGTTCAGATAGCTGTTCTGTGATAGCAATCACATAAGTAGATTGTTTCCAGAACAATGTGCCTTCAATTTCATCTTTTTTAGCTATCCTAAAAAGATAGCTAAAATTCATTCATTGATGTCATAGTGGAAAGTATATAATTTGGTGATGGCCATCTTATTCACCCTTTTTCCTTCACCTTTTTCAACCTTTATGGATTTCTCAAGGGGACTGAGTGCCCACATAATGTCTTCAAAATATTATAGCCAGTGTCTGGTCATTAAAACTTGGAGTGAGAATGAATTTTGATTTGTTCTATGACCATTTTTGTATTGGAATAACGTTCTGTATTGTACTATCCATAATTCATAATAAAATGAATGCAAAGTTACAAAGAATTCTGAGATTGCTGCCAAACCATAAATTGCATTAGCTTAGGACATTTTGACGATGAGTGTGATATATATCTAGGAAGTTTTTTATGAGAGAAGATCTTAAACTTGTATTCCTAACTCTATCAAGTTCTGAATTGTCCCAGTTATACAGACTTCACTTTTCTTTAAGCACATAAGGATTTATATTAAGATTTTGGGAAGCTGTCTTAATAAAATTCCAGACAATTTTCTCTTGGTAAGCCTATTGGTCTGTCTATATTCAACTATAGGCAATTAAGTTATTGAACTATTTTCAGAATAAAATCAGATTTTAATGAATCTGGTGGATTTGGATGGAAGATACCTCATTCAAGGGCTTATTTAATCATGGAACATACATGGTGACTTGGTCATACTTTATCAACACCTCTAATTGCACAGTACTGATAGAGAAATATAATTAGGGGAGATTTCAAGATAAATTACACTATAGAAATGCAATGGATAACAACAGCAACAACCAAAAAGCCTTTTAAAGCTTCCAAGGAATCTTGACTTCTTTACCAAAATTCCTTCCTTTTCCTAATTCATACTTAAACTTCGTACTTAAGTATGAATCAGGAGTATGTTGCAGCTGCCAAAACAACCAAACTAGTTCTAGGTTGCATTAACAGAGGAAGAGTTTCAATATCAAGTTAAAGATTAGTACTACTATGCACAGCCTTGGTAAGACCACACTTGGAACACTGGTCTTCATGTTACAAAAAAAAAAAAAAAAGATATTGAGACTCTAGAAAGTGTGCAGGAAAGGGTTCTGGGGATTAAAACATATGAAGAATTGGGTATGTCCAATTTAATTAAAAGAAGGGTGCCATGATAGCAGCATTCCAATATTTGAGGGATTGTCAATCTACTCTCTAAAACACCTGAAGGCAAGACAAGAAGTAACGGATGGAAACTTATCAAGCAGAGATCCAATCTAGAACTACAGGAAAATTTCCTAACAGTGGGAACAGTTAATCAGTGGAACAGCTTGCCTCCAGATCGTTTTGGGTGCTATATCCTTGGAGGTTTTAGGAAGAAATTGGACAACCATTTTTTTTTTCTTTTTTGGAATGGTATAGGGCTTCCTGCTTGCACAATGGGTTGAACTATAAGACTTCCAAGGTCTCTTCCAACTCTGTTATTCTGTATTATATAGTCTATTTCTTATCAGGAGCACAGAAGCACAATACAGTACTGAGATAAGGAAAATGATGCCCAGCTTTGACACATCCAGAGATAGTATTCAGCCAGTTCTGACCAGTTCTGGAGAACTGGTAGCCAAAATTTTGAGTAGTTCAGAGAACTGGTAAATACCACCTCTGACTGGCCCCGCCCCCATCTATTCTCTGCCTCCCACTGATTGGGAGGAAAGGGGGATTTTGCAGTAACCTTCCCCTGCCACGCCCACCAAGCCATGCCCACAGAACTGGTAGTAAAAAAAATCCCACCACTGGACATATCAGAGGAGGAGGAGGAGGAGGAGGAGGAGGAGGAGGAGGAGGAGAAGGAGAAGAAGAAGAAGAAGAAGAAGAAGAAGAAGAAGAAGAAGAAGAAG
>WNWU01000063.1:11287710-11302510 GCA_012654045.1 Ptyas mucosa
AGAAGAAGAAGAAGAAGAAGAAGAAGAAGAAGAAGAAGAAGAAGAAGAAGAAGAAGAAGAAGAAGAAGAAAATCACATTTTTATTTCACTTTTTATGACTTTTAAAGGCAATGATACTTAACATTTGTTTTTCTTACTGTTACTTTGGATGATTATCTACTTCAGTGATAGGATTTATGAACAATTAAAGAACAACAAAGTAACAAATTATTTTCACTAATGGTGTGACATCACAGAACATTTTTATTTATTTGCTCAATATCTTAGACTATTTAAAGACATGGTGTTATGTCAGGTGAGGATCAGATCCTATTATTATAAAGCAAAAAAATTAAGATCAAATATAACATCAAAGAAAAAAAACACTGCTTTCAATGTTTCTAACTGTAGAGTATGCAAAAAAAATTTCTGTCTCAATAGTGAGAGTAGGAGCTTGGCAACAGGATAATACAACATCATTAGACTGGCTATTTAATCCCAGATTAGAATTGAGTTGCATAGCCAAACAAAAATTAACCGTTTGTTACTTTCCCTTATGTATTCCCTCAATACATAAATATATGTATTGATAAGTAAAATATTCTTCAGTCATTAAGAACAAAAAAATGGTAAAATCAGGATATTTTCGCAGTATTTATTTATTACAAAAATGTGCCAATTTATTTTGGCCCAAGGGCACACACACACACAGACACACACAAATCTGCACAACATGATTTTTCCTAAATAAATACTGAAAGTCCCTGATATTGGTGGCAAGAACATAAGTCATACAGCAATATACTAAAAATTCTGCCTATTCATGTGCATTTGTAATTATGTACAAGTTCTACTATGCCAAAGTGTCCTGAATTTTTAAATACGGTGCTTTTATAAGAAGTTCCATCCTAATCTATAAAAGAGAAAGTCTTGGTTGTCCAGCCTCATATCATTTTTAAGCTGGAATGTGTTTAGAAAGTCCTTTCTCATCTTTCAAATTTTCCTTCTATCAGGTTAACTACAGAGGTTTTCATTCAGAGTTGTCTTATTTTGACTCACCTGCCCTCTGTTGGTCTCTTTACAAGGAATACCAGATAAGAGTCATTGATCTTATTTTAAACAAACACCCAGCACAATACTTATTTATTGTGTCTTCTACCTGAGCAGGACTGTGATTCGTTTTCCCAGGTTGTGCAATTTTGTGCCTCATTTCTTCCCTATGGTTGAAGATAATCATCATCCCTATGATTGAAGGTTAGGGCTATTCTTGGTGACTATCACTATTATTTGCATTATTTTTTATTATATTAATATTCTAATGTTATTTTGCTATATTTTATGTCTACTTTTTACTCACATCTATAATTTTAGGTGTAAGTGTTTCTTTGAAGTGTTTTCATATCTAAAGGCCATAATAAAGGTTTGTTGCGGTTGTTGACGCATCAGACAATTTCCTTCCCACTGTGGTTAACAGGCTTGACAACCTTTTTTTTCTTTTTTTTTTCCTTTTAACAAATCAGCAGGAATGGAGATGACACAGAAAGCCCATGCTGGCACTCTGCTGCTGATGAGTTCTCTAACACATCTTGGAAGACAATTGATTTACTCTTATTATGTTGGACATGAAATGGTCTATCTTTCATGCAGATGATAGATAGATAGATAGATAGATAGATAGATAGATAGATAGATAGATAGATAGGATGGATGGATGGATGGATGGATGCATAGATAGATAGATAGATAGATAGATAGATAGATAGATAGATAGATAGGGATGGATAGATGGATGGATGGAGAGAGAGAGATATGGATGGATGGATGGATGGATGGATGGATGGATGGATGGATAGAGAGATAGATAGATATGGATGGATGGTGGATAGACTGACAGACAGACCTGGTCAGTGGTGAAATCTAAAATTTGTTACTACAGGTTCTGTAGGTGTGGCTTGGTGGGGGGGTTAATGTGACTGGGTGGACATGGCCATTTTTTTTTTACTTTTAAAACCGGCGAAGAGGTTGTAAAAAAAATGCTTTCAAAAGGCTCTGATGATCCAAGCTGAGTTGCCTGATCGTCAGAGGCTTTTTTTCTTGGATCGTCAGAGGCTTTTAAAAGAAAAAAAAACCTCTGCCGATCTGGCAATTCAGCTGGGATCATCAGAGGCTTTTTTTTTTTTTTTTACTTTTAAAAGCATTTTTTGGCTGGAAAGGTTGTAGAAAAAATGCTTTTAAAAATAATTTTAAAAAGCCTCTGATGATTGTGCGGCTCAGCTGGGCATTGGGGGGGGGGGGGGCAGGGATTTTTGCTACTGGTTCTCCAAACCACCTGCCTCCATCGCTACCGGATCGGGGGATCCAGTCCGAACCGGGAGCATTTCACCCCTGGGCCTGGTGCCTTTTTTGGTGACAAAAAAATAATAAGACAGGGTCTTATTTTTGTGGAAAGATGGGTAGTAATAAAAAAAACGTATCTTCAGCATTATATTTATCAATGTCTTATTCAAATTTATTATTAATGCTTTATAACAACTATAGATTTTTTAAAAAAAATTCCAGTGATTAGAGTCCTTACATTCTTTTCTAATAAATGGTTGAAGGCTCCACATTTTTATCAGTCTTTACAAGATTTCAGGGTATGCAAAAATGCTGCTGCTTGACATCAAAGTAACACATGATTAAATCAGAACTAACGCTAAATTTCAGCAAGTATGGTGTATCTGATATTTATGAGTACCTGTCAAATACTGTACGGACATTACATTTTTTTTCCTGCAACTTTGAGAAAGTCTACTTGCACAAAGACGACAGCTCTACTCCTCCATCACCACCAGTAAAAAGAAAACGAAAAAGAACAATCACTCAAAACCCCTGCTTTCAATACTTTCGATTTCATGGTTTCTTAGCTTCATGAATATCAAATACCAGTTTCAGTGAAGTTACCTAAGAAGCGCTAATTATTCTCCAAAACACAGATATATATATATATACTATGCAATCCATTTAAGTATGTCTTTCCCCAATGGTCTTTCATATACTCTATAATGTAGGTGATTTAGGCTTTAAAACAACTATGTAAATTAGCCATCAAGGCTTTGTTGAAAGGAAGTTAAGTGTATAGCCTGCCACAGTCTTACTTTAAATGCATACATAAGAACAGCTGTGCAAATCCTGGAAAAAAGGTAACATTTTTTTAATTTTACAGACGTCATTGGCAGCTAAAAAAGTGAAGTTGAGTTGAAGGCACTGGCAGACTTTTAAATAATCCAAGAAGCTGAATTTCAACTAAAGTGTCTCATTAGATGATGTGTTTGAAAGCTCCAATTCTTTGTTGGGGGGGGCGGATTTGTACAATTTTTTAAGAAGAGCAGAGATAAGGCTCAAAAAATTGTGCATGACATGAAGTATGCAAACACATACATTTGTTTGTAACCAGTGGTGAAATCCAAATTTTTTTACTACCGGTTCTGTGGGCGTGGCTTGGTGGGCGTGGTGTGGGAAGGATACTGCAAAATCTGCATTCCCACCCCACTCCAGGGAAGGATATTGCAAAATCTGCATTCCCACCCCACTCCAGGGGAAGGATATTGCAAAATCTCCATTGCTAGAAATTTCTTCTGTATTTTTTTAACATGCCACTTTTGGGGAAAACGTATTTTCACCAAAGAAACTTTTGATGAAATGCCGATTAGTGAAGTGTGGAATGTGTGTTCTGAGGTGACTGACAGAGGACAGAAATGACTGACAGATGTGAAAAGGCCTTTCTTCTGATGTACTATCCAGCAGACCTCAGTTTCTTTCTTCAAAAAAGAATATGTAATCATACTTCACTTTCCATACTGGACCTTAGTGGTATTGTTGCATTATATTTCCCCCACTTTTTACTCCAAATTCTGGCTTGTGATGTGGAATATTTTCAATTTCAAAACTCTTAAAATCTTAAAAGACACAATAAGAACAACTTGAACAAAATTGAAAGGAGAAAATATTCCTTTATAGGCACTTGAGATTTCAAAGAGGTAAATTAACTCTTAAATAATCTGCCCTATGCAGGATACTGGCATATGAAAGTTTCATTTTTGTTCCTTTGTAACATAGGAGAGTTATACTCTCAGTAAAAGCATATTTCCTTTTCCCCTGTTTCATATTTTCTCCTCCTCCTCCTCCTCCTCCTCCTCCTCCTCCTCCTCCTCCTCCTCCTCCTCCATCATCATATATATTTTTTAGATGGAGCCACAGTGATAGATGTGACAGAACCATACAGAGTGTAAGATCCATGTTGGATTGGGCACCATGAAAAAAGGATCTAATAATGTCACTTACTATATTATGGATTTTTATTCTTGCTTCTGGTAAATTATATAAACCATCATCTGTGAGAAATTTATCAATATACTATCATCGTCATCTTCTTCTTCTTCTTCTTCTTTTAACAACCCCATAATCCCTTGTGGGGTGGAGTCTGGGCAACTGAATGGAGCTAGCAGAGTGTTGGCTGGATGCCCTTCCTGTTGCCAATGCGGAGTTTTGTTCAGCAGATATATATTCTCATTGTGCCCAGAGAGAGAAATATCTGCCTCTACATAGGATCGAACTCACAGCCTCCTGATTCTGAGGTGAGAGCTCCACCTCTAGGCCACCACACCACTACTATTTATCAATATACTATACTTAGCCAATATATCCAATTTCTATGCCAAACGTATTGGACATCAAAAATTGCAATACTGAAGGGGAAACTTCTCATGAAAGCAGAAATGTTTAAGTGGCTCAACAAAAGTCCTCCTCGGGCCAATGGTGGGATTCAAAAAAAATTACTACCGGTCCTGTGGGCATGGCTTGGTGGGCGTGGCATGGCTTGGTGGGCATGGCTTGGTGGGCATGGCAGGGGAAGGATACTGTAAAATCTCCATTCCCTCCCCACTCAAGAGGAAGGTTATTGAAAAATCCCCATTTTCTCCCAATCAGCTGGGACTCAGGAGGCAGAGAATAGATGGGGGTGGAGCCAGTCATAGGTGGTATTTACTAGTTCTCCGAACTACTCAAAAATTCTGCTACCAGTTCTCCAGAACTGGTCAAAACCTGATGAATACCACCTCTGCTTCAGACATATGTTTATATTAAGAGCAAGTGGGGACAAGAGGAGACAATTCTGCCCTACTAACTTTATCCTCTACATATATAGGAAAGATTTCTGTTGTGAACCTCTTCTACCTTCAGTGGTTGGCTGTGCAATTGTTTTGTTTTTTGTTTTATGTTTTTGTTTTATTTGGATTTGTATATCGCCCTACTCCCAAAGGACTCAGGGCGGTGAACAGGCACAGAATAAAATATGCAATACAAAAGTTAAACCATCAATAAAACCAAATTAAATAATTTAGCCCGAATAATTAAAATCCCAATAATTTAAAAACAGATTAAAATTTCAATTTTTAAAAAAATTAAAAAAGAAACAGGGAAGAGGTTAAGCCAGGCCGGCTTGCTGAAACAGGAGAGTCTTAAGCGCACGGCGGAAGGTGCGCAGATCTGGGATCTTCCGTATCTCCGGGGGGAGCTTGTTCCAGATAGTGGGTGCCCCCACAGAGAAGGCCCTCCCCCTGGGGGCCACCAACCGACATTGTTTGGCCAACGGCACCCAGAGGAGCCCCTCTCTGTGAGAGCGCACCGGCCGGTGGGAGGTTGTTTGTGGTAGAAGACGGTCCCATAAGTAGCCAGGTCCTAAGCCATGGAGCGCTCTAAAGGTGGTAACCAGAACCTTGAAGCGCACCTGGAAGACCACCGGGAGCCAGTGCAGCTCGCGCAGGAGAGGTGTCACACAGGAGCGCCATGTCGCTCCCGTGACCACCTGCGCAGCTGCACTCTGCACCAATTGGAGCCTCTGGGTGCTCCTCAAGGGGAGCCCCATGTAGAGAGCAATTAAGCCCCATGTAGAGAGCAATTAAGAATAACAGTTTTCCAGAATCTGTAAATGGAAGAATTGCTCCATTCTGGATAGTTACCCTACACTCAACCGGAAGTTTCTCTGGAAAAACAATTAAAGATAATCCACAGACCTCCAATTCCTCTTTTACTCAAGCAGACATATGTAATGCTGCTGTTGTAACTGCTGAGAGCTATAACATCTTGGTGTAACATTTGGCATATCCATCTTTGTGTTATCATGCATATGTGTGATGTGTGCTTGAGGCAGTGTCGTCATGGGTAAAATAACAAGCTTTCTTCAAAAGAAGATTTTTCTAAAATATTTGGAAAAGCTTTTTCTTTTTCTTTTTTTTTGGGGGGGAGGGGAGTGGCAGGAATAAATAATTTGCATTTATTCCTCTACTAAATTTATTTAGACATTAAGAAATGCTATTTTTCTATAAGGTTCTCATGCAAACAAAATTGATCTGCAAAATAATGTTATTTATCCTGCATTGCATTAACCCCTAACATTTTTTCTTCTTCTCACCATTGGGCACATGTGCAAAATTGTAGTAGCAATAGCAATAGCACTTAGACTTATATACCTCTCGAAGTGGTTTACGGAGTCAGCCTATTGCCTCCAACAATCTGGGTCCTCACTTTACCCACCTCGGAAGGATGGATGGCTGAGTCAACCTTGAGCCTGGTGAGATTCGATCTGCCAAACTGCTGGCAGCCAGTGATCTAATGATCCATCTGTTAAACTACGGATAACACAACAGTGATCTTATTCAGATAACAGTCTTATTCGAGACAATGATGAATCCACATAGGATTCATAGCCTTGTGGCGTGACCGGAACAATGTGGAACTGAACACACTCAAAACCGTAGAAATCGTGGTAGATTTTAGGAGAAACCCTTCCATACTTCCATCTCTCACAATACTAGACAACACAGTATCAACAGTAGAGACCTTCAAATTTCTAGGTTCTACCATATCACAAGATCTAAAATGGACAGCTAACATCAAAAATGTCATCAAAAAAGCACAACAAAGAATGTTCTTTCTGTGCCAATTTAAAAAACTCAAACTGCCCAAGGAGCTGCTGATACAGTTCTACAGAAGAATTATTGAGTCTGTCATCTGCAGCTCTATAACTGTCTGGTTTGGTTCTGCAGCCCAACAAGACAGACACAGACTTCAGAGGATAATTAGAACTGCAGAAAAAACAATTACTACCAACCTGCCTTCCATTGAGGACCTGTATACTGCACGAGTCAAAAAGAGGGCTGTGAAAATAGTCACAGACCCCTCGCATCCTGGACATAAACTGTTTCAACTCCTATCCTCAAAATGATGATATAGAGCACTGCACACCAGAACAACTAGGCACAAGAACAGTTTTTTCCCAAACGTCATCACTCTGCTAAACAAATAATTCCCTCAACACTGTCAAACTATTTACTAAGTCTGCACTAGCATTAATCTTCTCATTGTTCCCATCACCCATCTCCTTCCACTTATTTCTGTATGACTGTAACTTTGTTGCTAGTATCCTTACAATTTATATTGATATTGTTTCCTTATTGCTTATTTGTATCCTATGACTATCATTAAGTGTTGTACCTTATGATTCTTGATCAATGTATCTTCCTTTATGTACATTGAAAGCATATGCACCAAGACAAATTCCTTGTGTATCCAATCACACATGGCCAATAAAAAATTCTATTCTATTCTATTCTATCAGCAGAAGTAGCCTGCAGTATTGTACTCTAACCTCTGCGCCACCGCGGCTCATATGTTCTGGCTTTAAGATCCTTATGATGAATCTTCTGAGGACTGAAGCAAAGTCCCCTGTGTTTAGAATGTTTTCTTTTTCTTCCCCTGGTTTACTAGAACATTTCATTAAGCATTTCATTAAGCATTTCAAGTGTTCTGACATCCTGTGATATGTTTGGGTTTGCTTTTAATTCTTCCAAACAATGGAGACTTGAAGAGTGTATTAGTTAATAAAACAGCAGGCACAGGTGTCTGTCTCTGCTGATGCTGGTGGCTGGAATTACTTCAGTTAAGGAAGTTGGAGAGAAGGGGAAGATGGAGAATCAGTAAGCACACACTCATGATTGAAAAAAAGAATAAAGAAGGAAACGTGTTGGGTTGCTTTTCCTTGGAGACAGAAAGAATTTAGAGAACGAGGATGAAAACAGAGTCTAAGATTCACTGGTGGAGCAACTGTTGTCCTGGAGAGGCAACCCATTCTTCATTGTTTCCTTAAATGGAAAAGTTAACCATCTTTATCCCCTTAATTAATCATATTTTTATACCTCACTCATGCCTCAAAATTCCCCATCCTTCTTAATTTGGCAGAAATGGGAACTGAGCTAGCTGGTATAATTGTTATATACTTATACTATAGTAAACACTATTTGTATAGTGTGTTGGCACTGAGAATGATTGAAGACTAGACATGTCTCTCATTCTCTAGACCATAAATAGCCATTTCCCATGCCTCTTTCTCAAATGACCCCATAAAATGATCTTTGTCAAAACAAAATGAAGGGAGATCCTGTGTAAGTCACCATGAGTTTTTGGAGTAAAGATAGGTTATAAATTAAAGGGGGAAGGTTGTTCCTAGTCACTGTGTTACTTGTCTTAGATGAAGGGCACTGACTTTGAAGTCATATAGCTTGTCATTGGCAGTGGCTGTGCATAGTTGTCAGACACATAGCAAATTAAAAAATTAAATTAAATTATTAAATATAAAAGCTGCTTTTCTATTGCATATTTGTTGGGCCTTCCTTCCTTCCTTCCTTCTTTCCTTCTGCACTCTCTCTCTCCTTTCTTTCTTTCTTTCTTTCTTTCTTTCTGTCTGTCTGTCTGTCTGTCTGTCTGTCTTTTTGAGCAGAGGTGGCTTCCCACCATCTCAATTGCAGTGACTCCAACTCAGATGAGGGGGCATTTTTTAAATTTGAAAATAGTAAATATGGGCTGAAAGCTATCACAAAAGTAGCTATGAAATGTACTGCATAACAGGAACCTCAAGCTCTCTGGTCAAAGATTTATACAATTCCCAACTATTGATCAGTCAAATAACCCAGGAATTTATAACTCTTAATGGGCTCCCATCAACACCTACTGGATCATTTGTTTCCCCTGTTAAGAAGCACTGTTTTTTTCATCCTTCTATCCTCAAACATTCAGTCAGAAGTGAAGAAGATTCTTGGATGAGAAGTGAAATGTCTTCAAGGAAAAATGAAGTTCAATTGCCTTTTGGAAAAAAGCACCTTTGGGACAACCATGACCTGGATGACTGACAATCTCCATAGACACTGCTTTTGAAGTTTTATTTATTGGAACTGTTCTATTTGATATAGAAAACACAAACTCTTTATTCCTTGATAATGGTCTCCTGTTATAACATTCATTTCTGTAACAGTCAACTAAAATAATCAGCACAATAAGATTACTTCTAACTAATTTACTTCTAACTACTATTATATTCTTTTTAACATATGGATGGATAGCTTCTCTATTTTTAAACCGTTCTTCAGCCTCTGATCCATAAGCCAATACCATGCTGTGTTTGTCACAGTAATCCTCTTCCAGCATACTATCCATAAATGGTCAAGCTCAACAATAATGTAGGCAGACTGCAGTACATACACTCAGGCATCAACAGGGATTTTGACTTATTCTACTGTGCTTCTTTTCAGCGTGCTTGAATTCAAGTGTTCAATTCCACTTCTTGAGCAAGCTCCTTATTTCTCTGCACTATGATTTATGGTTTGAAGTTAATTCCAAGAAGGCTGTGAGTTTCACAATCAATACTTTCATAATAATAAACTCAAACCGTGCCAACTTTTCTCCTCATTTCCAGTAAATGGCACCTCAATTCTTTTTCCCCCACCCAGCAGCTAGAGGTTTTCAGCCTAATACACAGCTCAGATGGAATAATATATTTTACATACATCTCAACATTGTTGGGAAGGTTTTAAACTACAAAACCTGCAGCTGGATAGGCTCGTCCTATTGAGCCGTTAAGTCCTCTTTCTGCTGTGTATGACTTTCTCAGTAAAAGTGTGAGGAAAAAGAACTCCAGCAAAAGTACTTAGTTTTTGTGACAACTTTATCACCTGGTTATAGCCCCATTTTAGAATTGCCTGAAGGCAACATAAAAATAAAGTCAGCCTAAGATGGAGGCAAACAGTTTTTCTATGACAGTATTTTGGCATGTTAAAACTTAATAATATTTTTTAAAAGGATGTCTCAAGGACATGAGCATTTGGAGATTTTTTAAAGTATATTATATGAGAGCAATTTATCCTCCTGCATTCAAATTGACACAGATCTCGTTAATAACCTGTCCGAATAAAGTTTCCAGTTGTTCACTTGGACCTAGAAGGCCTACAGAAGTGAATAAGCTACATCAAAATTCATCAAATAGAACTCTTCTTTGTGTTGGTGAAACACTTTGTTTCTGTAAAAATCTTGGGATGCTTAACTGCTAACCCCTGAGGTTCAACCTGTGATAGAAATCTTTTCTGTTCTAGTGTAGAATGTCAATCCCATTTTTGATTATTATTATTATTATTTTTTGAAGAAAAAGAAGGGTACCGTAAGTTAGAAGAAGGAATTGGGTGAATATTTCTTACAGAATGAGAGACTCAGAAAGGTCTCCACTTAGGCTCTTGAGTCCAACTTCTACTCAGTGCAATTATTCAGATTAAATTATAGAGCATCATAATTACTGATCCAATAACAGTGGTTACATAGATATCAATGATTGTAATGAGTTTATAGTAATGGGTCAAAGGCAGCATGGAAGGAAATAAATCTTAGAAATTTGAATTAATGCTGCACAAATCATTTCAAACTTGATGTTTTTGTTTTCAAGACATCCTTTTCAAATACCTTAATGGATGTTATTAAATTATTAAGTTTGAAACAGTAGTGTCAGGGTTCCAACCGATGCCCTAATTAAATCATGAGCCTCAAGCCAAGCTGCAAAAGATATCCAGTTATTTATTAGGAGCTTCATGTTGACATGGACTAAGTGAAGCCAACTCTGACCTCACTTAATTCGTGCCCTGGGCTCTGATCCTGTTTTCCCTTCCACCCAAGGTGTGTTATCAGTCACATTCTCCAATGAAGTAATTTTGTGGGTTGTAGAGGTCCCTCCCTCTGGCCACTGTGAGTCTGCATGGATATGACCTTGAAGTGGCTGGCTGGAATGTGCTTTGTTTTGACTGAAGTGCAAGTTCCTCAATGCAGTTGTGATGTTTGATTCCCCAACCCCCTGCTTATGGTAACTCAAGAGCAGGTCAGGAATACTTAGCGAGTTGACAAGTAATTTCATGACTGAATCAATTTTGGACCTGCCTCAAGCTACCTCAAACTCTGCTTTAGGCTCAGAACATTTCCAAAATGTAAACTAGCTCTTTCTCGCTGAATTATAAATATTTTGAAACCCCCAATCCAATATATTTGCTCAAGAATGGTGAGAGAGAAAAGAAAATATGTAGGTTTCCTGTATCAATTGAAAAGGGATAGGAAGTTCAGAGGAGGTTCAGAGGCTATCTGAATCAAGAAACACAACATAGTTAGAAGAAAAGGAATATTGTTGTTTCTGAGGAACTTTTCAGGATGTTGGTCATCAACAGGGGTCTGATATCTTAGCTCAGGACTCCAGAGTCCTCTCACAACTAC
This sequence comes from Ptyas mucosa, assembly GCA_012654045.1. Classification (NCBI taxonomy): domain Eukaryota; kingdom Metazoa; phylum Chordata; class Lepidosauria; order Squamata; family Colubridae; genus Ptyas; species Ptyas mucosa. Next base: position 11,299,306 of record WNWU01000063.1, read on the forward strand.
AAAAGTTGGAACTTTTTGTTTGTGTGTGTGTGCCTTCCAATCATTGTTGATTCCTGCCTCAAAAAGTCTCTGCATTTTCTTAACAAGATTTCAGAAATAGTTGCCACTGCCTCCTTCCAAGGCTGAGAGAGAGGGACTGGCTCAAGGTCACCAACTAGCTAGATGGGACAAGAATTCTTGTTTCTTTTGTTTGTAGCCTGATGCTTAAGCACTACACTATCACCTAGGGATGGAGGGACGGAGGGACGGAGGGACGGAGGGACGGAGGGACGGAGGGAAGGAAGGAAAGGAAAGGAAAGGAAAGGAAAGGAAAGGAAAGGAAAGGAAAGGAAAGGAAAGGAAAGGAAAGGAAAGGAAAGGAAAGGAAAATTGATTTAGTCCAATCTCTACAAGACCATCCGACAGTGATAAGACAGTTTCCTGAGGCTTGTTATACTAAGCCTCACAAGATGCTGGACCTGTGGGATCGTTCCCCTATTCTGCCTTCTGTCCATGACTTCTTCTGAAGGAAAAAGGGAAACTTGACATTGGAGTGCAGTAAGGGACACAGAACTGTTTTGTTGCTTGCTCAGCCACAAGAATTTACATTAGGATTAATGTGTTCATAAATCATTAACAATGGCTAAACACTACTTCTAGGAATATGGAATGAATAAAAGGAATACTTTATTGCACTGTCCCATGCATGTCTTGTACCAGAGGGCCTCCTTTCCTACATGAACTTGCTGGATGCTTTTATGCTTTTTATGGTTTTATGGTTGGTAGTTTTATTACTGTTATGAACCTCTCAGAGTTGTGTTTTAAGATGGTCAGCCATACCAATCTTTTAAATAATTACATAAATACATAAATGTTCTTAGTCTCAAACCAGAGGTCTGTATAGCATGCCTTAGCAGTATTATAGGTCATTCTAATTAACCTATTCTTACCACAGCTCATTATTTTCTTGACTGTTTCAGGCAAGTGGTCTTCCTTTGCCTCTAGATAATTATCTCTCCTCTGGTAATTATGGGTATCTACTTGCCCATCTGAACAATCTTCTTCTTCTTGTTGTTGTTGTTGTTTGGGATGGGTGGGGTGGAAATTGATTTACCTCCTCAAACATTTGGACATAAAAGCATTCCAGGTTTTCCCTTTTTTAAAAACAAAACAAAACAACAACTATCCATTGATATTAGATTTCTCTCTCTTTTTTCCCCCTCCAAATCTCACAGTCCTTTGTAAATGGTCTGCCGGAAAGAAAAAAAATGAAATAAAAGAATAAAGAATTACATAAAAAAGAATTTGCCTATACCACGAAGCTTCCTGAAATAGATTAAAGGAACTACATGATATGCATTTGAATGCATATGCAATCACTCACAACACATAAAAGACACATATTGTAAGCATTTAAATGCAGCCTAACAATCACTAACAAGTACTTCTGTTTTAGGAACAGAATTGTGGTAAAGGTTGCACTTTTCATATCAGAGGATGAACCAGTCCATCCAAAGATTATGTCAGCACCCCAAGTTTCATTCATCCTAGTGCTGACATGAAGGGAAAAGAAAAAGAAAAGGAGAGAGAAGAAGCAGATTGACCTTTCACACAGTTACAACCTGGCAGATAACATCACCTAGGAGATGACTTGGGAGGGGGACATTCCTGTGAGCTGACATAGTAAGAGTGACTTGGGAGATGGCCAATGAGACGCTGGGTAATGAGGGATGGAAAGGAAAGGGTTTGGGGGTTAGCAGGTCAGTACTGGCACCGATGGAGTTGGGACCAGACATGTTTGTTCTTAAATAAATGAAAGATTTCATCAAAGACTATTTGTTTGGAAAATGTGATTTGTTTAAGACAACGTCAGGACCTGACAGATTAGTAGTCGTGAACTGCAAAATCTCTAGGTCACACCATTGACAAATATGAGAATAAGTGTTTGCTTATTGGGATTATTGGCAAAGGGTGTTCCACAACAGTAAAATTCTGAATTCTTAATAACGGCCAATTTAAAGGGGGGGGAAAAAAAACCTTCTAACAGTATTTTTAGAACACCTTGACTTGCAAACAAATGTCATCCTTCTATAAAAGAGAACTTCAAAAGGTATTTTTTCAGCTTATTTGTGGCATGGAGAACTTTTAGAAGTTTCAGTTCAGCATAACCTTGTACATTAAATACACTTCCATTTGTAACAAGGGAAATTTCTTGAAGGTTAATATCTAAGAAGTTATGCTATCTGAATTTGAAGCTCGTTTGTCTGAAGCATTAGTTATTTAGTATTTGCTTGCTCATATGCATTTCATAATATTGGTTTATTATTAATATGTTTAATATAGCTGGGGCACAAAGAATATTGGGAGAAGCATAACACACGGGTCCTGTCCACCCAATTTTGCATTAGTTGCATATCTATTAGTAAACAGAAATATATTCATATGTTTAGTGTCAAACTTTACAGTACCAAGCCAAAAAGTCATCCTAGTTTAATGATCTTCCTAGGACAAAATATGTTTACCCATTAGTGCCCTTAAGGCATGTAAGTGGTATCGTTGACACTATAACATTTCTGAAATGGTCATCCTCTGAATAAAATTAAATATGAACAGCTAGAACCTGGAAGCTAGCCTGATCAGTAGAGCAGGACCATCTGCCAGCTTTACAAAATGCAGCTTCACATTTTGGAAAATAAGTAAGTGGGTTGCAGCCACATACACTTCCAAATATGAATTTTACTTCTTTAAACCAAGTCTAATGGTTTTACTTCTTTAAACCAAGTTAATTTGGGTATTAGATATGCAATTGTAAACATGCTTAATTAAACATGAGTTTCATTTTAGGAAAAAGTTAACAAAATGTTTAAAGCAAGGCCAAAATTCCCCAACTAGAGATGCTAGTGTTCACCAGTTAGATTACTGGGGAAAAAAGCATAAATAAACAAGCAAGCAAGCAAGCAAGCACTATGCCTTCGTCTTATTTAAGAAAATATTATTTTTGAAGTAGAAGTGTTGAAACTTGACTTGTTGAATTTATGTAAACTTTTATACTGTGCTGATCATTGATCTAGCTAAATCAGTCTTTGGGTCTCTTCCAGACCATATGCCTACATGCTCCAGAATTGGATAACCAGAATTGGTTATCCTTGTGAGAAATAAGCTTATTGGAAATTTTATCTATCTATCTATCTATCTATCTATCTATCTATCTATCTATCTATCTATC
>WNWU01000063.1:11302520-11336046 GCA_012654045.1 Ptyas mucosa
ATCTATCTATCTATCTATCTATCTATCTATCTATCTATCTATCTATCATCTATCTATCTATCATCTATCTATCAGATTTCTATGCTGCCCACTCTCCAAGGACTCTGGGAGGCTTACACCAAAGACAGAATACTAAATAGCATATTGCCCCCAACAATCTGGGTCCTCATTTTACCCACCTCGGAAGGATGGAAGGCTGAATCAACCTTGAGCCAGTGAGATTTGATCCGCTGATCTGCTGAACTAGCAGTCAGCTGAAGTAGCTGCAGTACTACACTCTAACCACTGCGCCACCTCGGCTCTTATAAATGTTGCCTATCCCTAATCTAATCTAGCCTAATTGTTGCCTATTCTGATTAACAATAGTCAATTCAAGAACTTCTATTAAGAAACACCAAGGATCAAATTTGAAACCTATAATATGCAAACCATATTCTTTGGAATAACTGCCACTCATTTAGTCACCCTCTACTTTCAGCCACTTTGGAGTCTAGCAACTTACTTTCCCATTTTATTCTTCATTTTCTACCAATTGTTACTTAATACTATTCCTACTTTATCAAGATTTATGCTTGAATTCTATGTATTTTTGATGTAGAATCATAAAACGGAATTTAACATTATATAACAGATCCTAGGCAGCAGTTTGAAAAATTAAAGAAGCATTCTGGTTTTAATTGGTCTAGGCCATATTTGATTACATGTTAATATTTAGCAACTTTTTTTTTAAAAAAAATCTTCCTAGGATAGAGATACTGCCTAGATCACAGCTGTCAAACTCCTAGCCCGTGGGCTGGATGCATCACATGTTGGCCACTCCCATTTTAGCAAAGGGGGAAAAAGTCCCAACACGTCTTGTGATGCCACCGCGACAATGTAAGTTTGACACCTCTGGCTTAGATCATGAAACCTATTGCAAAGAAATAAATTTAACTTCCCTTTACTCTGTTGTGCTTCTTGAATAGCAATTTCTAGCCCTTAAGTAGCAGTATTATGTTTAAAAACAATTCTTCTACTTTTACCGTGTTTCTCCAAAAATAAGACCCGTCTTATATTTTTTTGAACCCCGAAATAAACACTTGGCCTTATTTTTAGGGAGGACTTATTATTTTGGGATGCATGGAGCAAGATGGGGCTTCTCTTGCCAACTTACCTGATTTCCAGCTCTGTGTTTAAATTTTTTTGGGGGAGGGCTTATTTTCAGGGGGAGGCTTATTATCAGGGGATGCCTTATTTTCGGGGAAACAGGGTACATAGACAGCAACTTATATCTATGGTTGACATAAATATTTGAGACACAGTGTAGGACAGGTGGCCTCCTATCCAAGAAATTAAAATGATTTTTTTTTTGACTGACTACAATCATTTTAAAAATGCATACTCCAGTAGATAAATCCTTAAAATAGTTTTTGGCAAAATTTGATGATGAGATAGCTTGGAATATTTCCACATATGGTAATTTTGAATGTATGTGGCAGTTTAAAAAAATGCATAGAAGTAAAGATTAAGGAAATAACTTGACATGAAGTCCTCTTTACCCTCAGTTGATTCTGCTTAATGGAAGTTGGAAACTTCCAAAGTATTTAATTAGTTATCTACTTGTTAAATTAAGTATTCCACAGTGCTGGAAATCTCTGCCATGCAATAGCAGTCCTGTGATTTATAGACAAGGGGACCTTAAAACTATGAGCAAGTTAACAGAATCAATCCTGATTTAATGTGATATCCTTACATTGAATATGTTGTCCTGGTTTAGTGGGAGATTATTTTAATGGGGAATTTATTGGCAATGCAAAAATGTTTGGCAAAAATAGCTATGTAAATAAAGTTACACAAATAAACCATGGATTTTCATTCCAGTGTTGGAAAAAAGAAAAAGAAAGGAAGCATCCTTGTGTATAGCTGCTCCAAGTTGAATCTCTGGCATCTTCCGCTAAGAAGATATCTATCTAGAAAAAGGATTTTGAAAGGTACAGAGAAAGTAACTGTCACTCAGAGAAAATAACAATGAGCTAGATACTGTTACTGTTATAATTCAGTAAATTATAATTAAGTTTTTTATTATTATTTTTATATTATTTTTTCCCGAACGCCATCACTCTGCTAAACAAACAATTCCTTCAAATTGTCAAACTATTCACTAAGGCTGCATTACTATTACTGTTAGTCTTCTCACCGTTCCTATCATCCATCTCCTCCCACTTATGATGGTATGACTGTAACTTTGTTGCTTGAATCCTTACGATTGATATTGTTATTGATTGTTTCCTGATTGCTTACTTGTACCCTATGACTATCATTGAGTGTTGTACCTTATGATTCTTGACGAATGTATCTTGTCTTTTTATGTACACTGAAAGCATATGCACTAAAGACAAATTCCCTGTGTGTCCAATCATACTTAGCCAATAAAGAATTCTATTCTATTCTATTCTATTCTATTCTATTCTATTCTATTCTATTCTATTCTATTCTATTCTATTCTATTCTATTCTATTCTGTCAGGAGTAATTATAAATCAAGTACAACACATTAATGATCATGCTTTCAGAACAAATTATTTGGTCTTACTCTTACTTTCTGGAAATATTAATAACTAGCAGGGAAAGAAAGTCAAGCTAACCTGACAACAAATATGAAATTAAAGAAAGGTTCTAAGAAAAAGCATCTGGAAGAAGTCCTCAAATTGTTGTTGTGTCATCTTGAGGTAACTCAAATTGCATAATGGTTTTGCATCATGTTGTGTTTCTGAGTGATGTCACTTGTCTCCTTTCACTCTTTTGCGAACACCCTTGGTTCTATGTCCTCTAGAAATTTCGATTTCAATATGTCATCTTAACCAATTGGTAGATTGAATGATTTGTTAAGTACATATGAGTTAAAGAAACATTAAGAACACAGCTGCAGTCATAAAAGTTACATTGATATGCTCATCACTTATTAGTATCTTTCAATCATTTTTTTTCTTTCCTTCTTTCTTCTCTCCTTGAACTTATTCTTTTTCATGCGGAAGATAGAAAGACGTAGCCAGGTATTAAGCAAAATAAATAAACAAATAAGCAAAACTTAGCTATAAACACATAAAATGAGTACATATAAATGGGGACCGTAGGACAGGGATGGTAGGCATGGTGGTGCCTTATGCACGCCCCCCCTAGGGACCTCTTAAGAAAGGTGTAAGGTCCACGGTAGACATATTTATCTGTATTATGTATATATTATGTATGTTTGTAGATGTAGATATAGAGATTATAGAGATAAAGATAGATTATCTATCTCTATCTCTATCTCTATCTCTATCTCTATCTCTATCTCTATCTCTATCTCTATCTCTATCTCTATCTCCATCCATCCATCCATCCATCCATCCATCCATCCATCTATCTATCTATCCATCTATCTATCCAATATATTCATAAATACTTCATTTTTATTTTCAAAACATTAAAACTGGACATAGGTTATTGCTTGCTAGCTAATACATTGTCTAGAATTATGTGATACACCAGTGAGATCTGAGATTTGAAATTGTTGCTGATCATATAATTAGCCTACGTTCAATACAAAATGTTCTAGCAGCTCTGTATGGCCAATCCAACAATACAGCAATTTATGCATATGTACCAGAAAAATGACTCCATTGTTTTGAGGACAGGTAATCAAAAATATGAGTTGTACAATCAAATTTAAGAAAAGATCACAGAACACGCTTGAATTGCTTACAAAAAATGCAATTACTGAGTACCTGCCTAGCAGAGTTTGGCATATAAGAAAGATGTTTTAATACATTTTTGGTAAACCTTACATCTGTAAAATTATCAGAAAGCTGCCAGAGGGGTATTTTTATTAGGTTTGGACAAAGAGAGAGGGGTTTTACACATGAACTGTAATAATGATGACATTATTTATGCTATCTTTGATTAATAGTAATTCTAATTGCATTGCTCAGGGGGGAAAAGAATCAAACATAATTTATTAGTTAGTAGTCTCCAGACAATCAGTCCTGCAAGGTGTGTTAAATTCTGAGAGCTTTTAATAATCATTAATATTTCAATTTAAACAATTTAGCACCTCTAATGGTTGGAAATAAAACTTGTTCTGTAAAGTTTTAATTGCATGAAACTGATGGTGAAAGCTCTTTTACCTTGGACAAGACTCAAAAATATTTAGTAGAATCTTAACTATTGTCAGTCACTTTTCCTCTACAACAGAATGGAACTTTTTATCTTGTAAATTTGCAATAGCAATAACACTTAGACTTATATACCGCTTCACAGTGCTTTACAGCCCTCTCTAAGGGGTTTACAGAGTCAGCATATTTCCCAGTGGTGGGTTGCCCCCAGTTTGGGCTGGTTCGCAAGAACGAGTAGTAAAACTGATGGGAGGCTCCACCCACTGACCCAGACATCATCATAGGTGATCTGCACATGCGCAGAAACGCATGCGGGCATGATGCAAACCAGTAGTAAAAGTAAGTAGAACCCACCCTTGATATTTTCCCCAACAATCTGGGTCCTCATTTTACTGATGGAAGGCTGAGTTCACCTTAAGCCTGGTGAGATTCGAACTGCCCAATTGCTGGCAGCCCCTAGCCTGCAGTATTGCATTCTAACCTCTGCGTCACTACAGCTCTCAATTCATATCTTTTGATCTCAAATGTAGCAACTGATTTCCAAGTCTTACTAAAATACAGTGAAAACATGACTATGGGTGGATTTGTCTTCTTTTGCTGATAGATATTGGGAGGCATCTTCAAGGAGGATTTCAAAAAAGCCAAGATGATGGATACAACCACATAACCAAAATCCTGCAATTTTTTTTTTTTTTTTTTTTTTACATAGATTGAACAAATAATGTCAGGCCTGGAAGCCATCTTTTGTATTAGGCCTTCAGACCTGCCACATTTACTACTGTGGAAAACTGGGACAGGGGTTTGAGTGGAGTATGGGTGATATATAATCATAATAACATTCCTTTCTCAAGAAGGTCAACTTGCCCTGCATCTGGGAGCCTGCAGCTGGGAGGCATCTCCAATTGGGACAATGTCTGATTGGACTTGTGGGTGTTGGGCAGGGACTTGAACTTTTTTTGGGGTGGGGGAAACTCTGGAAACTTTCAGATTCAGGTTTTCCCAGATGTGCCAATACGACACCTCTAATAAAATGTAACTTTGAGGAAACTCAAGCCTCAGAGTTTTGTTTCATTGGGGGTGTTACTTGGAATCCTGACATTAAGCCGAATCTGACATGTAAAACGTTGTTGGGTTGATAACCGTATGATCATGGCCTGAGAGAAATGAAGATTATTCCTGTAAAAAGTATAACCAAAGTTACGCCATTTTAAGTGCCTTCTTGTACTCTGTATAACCTGATTATATAACTGTATTAATGGAACATAATAAGAACATAATAAGAGGAACTATGCAGTTCTTTAAGATGCTTGTTTTGCTGTTTTTAGGACATAAACCTTATGTCCTGGTAAAAATCCAAAGTTAGCTTGTTTGGGTCACTCTGACCCTTCCAGAGGGGAAACACGCATGTTATAATATCACATACATAAGGGGTTATTTCTGATGGGTATTTCTACTGGGAAGAAAGGGAATTACCAGGGCGGAACATGTGCCAAATGTGTTATATAAGACGCGAAACTAATGATTTAAGGAAATACGTGTATCCTGTTAAAACTGGTCTTCTGTATTCTGAAATATGTATAAAAGGCCTGATGAGAGATGGCCTAACTGCTCCCTTCTCACTTCTTTTGGAGGGGAGTCCTTTGCAAAGTTAAAAATAAATCTGTTTCTGGTTGTTCATTATCACAGTCTCTGTTTTTATTCCTAAAGAGGTATTAGCTAGTTTCTGAATACCACATGGCCATATCTTGGCTTTCTGACTACTCTTAACATACTTTGGTGTATGGACTCTTAACATACTGGAGCTAAGACAATATAATCGTGTCACCAGGAGTTGTGAAGATCCAGGAAAGGAGCCAAGAGGAAACATTAGGAAAAAAAATAATTGGTAGAGAAAAGTTCTCTACCCTGAGGATGGGCTCCAGCATGAGTTTGAAAGCTCAGAAGACTACAACCCTGGCCACAGTAATCGACCCAGTTTGGATCTTGCAGGGAAAAAAAATAAGTTCAATGTGTATCATCCCCATTATGTGCCTTTCTTCCTCGTGCCTTTCTTTTTTTAAAGATCCCAAATAGAAAATCTTATTTTCTTCTAATATTCCAAAGTTTGTTCCAATCTGCAGAATTTTCAGTGTTATTGTTTAGCTCAAGAGAATACAAATGAAAAACACAGTTTAGCACATCTTCATGTGATTATTTTTAGTATGATTAAGTCAGGGTTTTTTTCTCTCTCTCTTCTACTTTGTGCAAACAGACTATATATTACGCCTATTATAAACACTGAAATTTCTATTAATACTATTTTTCTATTCCTATCATCCTTTTCTATTGTGACATAACATTTTTTTTAAATCATTGTATCCTACCAGTACTAAAGAATCCCATTTCCTTCAATGATGTTCCTCAATTAAGCCATATTATAGGCAAGGATGAGTACACATTTTCACTCTTAATGAAATGAATATGTCTAGAGAAGCAGGATCATGAATATTTTAATCATTTTAGTAACTCCCCCCCCTTTATTAAGGCATTGCTAGTGTTTGCAGATGAAGTTCATTTTAAAAAAAGCTAGGTGTCTAATTATTATCCTCTTTATTTAAAGAGTATACTTGATATTCAAATAATCAGAAAATGGCATTTAGCTAATTCATACTAAAACTATGAATGAATTCTTAACCTTCATCATTTTAAATAGTTAAAGTTTTATTTGAAGTAGGGCTCATTAAGGATTCTAATCTAACAGCCTCTTTTTCAATGCTGCAGATCAGTTCAGAAATGGAAATTAAATATAAAAGGTTGTCCAGAATATCTTTCCTTCATACTGGATAACCAGAAGCTAATCATCTGAAATCAGAGAACATGGTTTACAGATTGTACTAGAGCTGTCTTTCAGTCTCAGAATTAATATCCATTTTCCTCTGGTCTATGAAATTAGCAATTATTAATAAACCTAGCATATACTGGCACATATAAATTTAACATATGTTTTCCTCTGCCCTACGAACTTAGCAATGATTAACAAACAGCATATATAGAGCCGTGGGAGCCAGATGTTAGAATGCAGTATTGTGAGCTTATTTTGTTGAGTGCCAATTGCCAGCTGTTCTGTGGTTTGAATCTCATCAGTCTCAAGGTTGACTCAGCCTTCCATCCTTCCGAAGTCGGTAAAACGAGGACCCAGATTGTTGGGCGCAATATGTCGACTCTGTAAACTGATTAGAGAGGGCTGTAAAGCACTGTGAAGTGGTATGTAAGTCTAAGTCCTAGTGCTAGTGCTATATCAAGATAAATCGATGTCTACTGTATTTTGTCCCTCCACGGTAGTTTAGGAAGGAGGTTTGCTTTGCACTTTTCCCCCCACTAAATCTTCATGGATGAATGTTTTTGTGCTGCCCTGAATAATCCACAGGGTTTGGTTTGAACGCCTGTTCAAGTCTCAACGGCTACGGATCTCACCAAAAGCAATCTCTGTAAATATAGTTGTCTTTGACTGCCTAGAAATACTTTGCAGGAAAACCAAATAATTAGTTAAACATTGCCCCTCACTCTGAGAGGAAGACATGAGACACAGAGTTAAGAGTGTAAAAGAAGGAGGAAAGTAAGGCCATTGCTTTATTTAATTTAATAATGTAATAACTTCATTGTCGTTGTATGTATCTACATAGTATATCCATACAATGAAATTCACTTAACAACCAAAGACCAGGTCCAACACACATAAGAATCCCCAATCCCCACCCCCACCCACCACAAATTCCCCACCCCTGAACCACCCAAACATCCAAGTAATGCTGTCCAACAGTTCACTGATGGTGGCCCTTTAGTTCATTGTTGAGTGCAATTATAGCTCTTATTGTTGACTTTGAGAAAGACAATGGGGTAGTAAGTGTTGAATTTATTTATTTTTACAAAGTATAATTGAACCCAGGAATTCTGAGTGGATTATTTGGTTAATAATTGAGCTGTGGGGGTGCAATGATTCCTGACTGACTCTGGCCACTGCCAGGAGTTCAATCCTGACAGGACTCAAGGTTGACTCACCCTTCCATTTTTCTGAGGTCAGTAAAACAAAGACCCAGATTGTTCGGGGCAATATGCTGACTTTGTAAACTGCTCAGAGAGTGCTGTAAAGCACAATGGGGAGGTATATAAAGTCCCTGTGGACTTCCGGATGCGCTTCAAGGTGTTGGTGACCACCTTTAAAGCGCTCCATGGCTTAGGGCCGGGGTACTTATGGGACCGCCTTCTGCCACCAACTGCCTCCCACCGGCCAGTTCGCTCCCACATAGAGGGCCTCCTCAGGGTGCCGTCAGCCAGACAATGTTGGCTGGTGACCCCCAGAGGGAGAGCCTTCTCTGTGGTGGCGCCTACCCTCTAGAACGACCTCCCCCCAGAGATACGAGTGATCCCAGACCTCCGGACTTTCCGTCGGGCCCTTAAAACCCATCTTTTTCGGTTAGCTGGGCTGGCCTGACCCCATGTCGGTTTTAAAGTTTTTGTTACTGATTTTGAACTTAAAATTGGGCCAAATTTTTTTATATCATTTTAAATTGCTTTTAACTTTTGTATATTGTGCTTTTAGTTGGCTGTTCACCGCCCCGAGTCTGAAAGGAGAAGGGCGGAATAGAAATTTAATAAAATTAAATAAATAAATAAATAAATAAATAAAAAAAAATATAAGTGCTACTTCTAGTGCTATTACTACTTGCTGCCAGGTGGTAGTGCTACAAAGGTATTCTGTGCAATGAGTTTAGTCTTCTGTTCAGCCTGGCTGGGCTCAAAGAAGGTAATATGAGAAAGCTCTAAAAGCCTAACAATCACTACAGTTGTAAAGGTGGCTAGCCCAGACTTTCTTTGTGCATATGCACTTCTCCATGCTCTATGAAACTAACAATGATTCATTCCTAGGCTCTGAGCTCAGGGCAAAAAAATCAGATCAGAAATCATTACCTAAAATAATTACCAGTGGTGAGGTTCAGCTGGTTCTCTCTGGATCACGCGAACTGGTAGTGGCGACTGCAGGAGGCTCCGCCCACCCATCCGGATGTAATGCGTGACTACTGCACATGCGCAGAAGGCTGTGTGCATGCGCAGAGGTGGCGCGTGCAAGTGAAGTGAGCGGGCTCGCACTCACATTTGTGAAACGGTAGGGAAGGTAAGTGACGCCCAGCTCTATTGTCAGATTCCGATGTCATCTCAAATAAATTGCATTTCCAAACAAATAGTCTTTGATGAAATCTTTCATTTATTGAGTACAACGATCTGTCCCCGACTCCATCGTAGCCGACACTGACCCTCTGACTCCAAACCCTTCCCTTTCCGTTCCCCAATTCTCAGCGTCTCATTGGCCATCTTCCAAGTCACTCTCCCCATCTCTACTACTTCAGCTCACAGGATTGTCCCCCCTCCCATCCCATCTCCTAGGGGATATTATCTACAGGGAAAATAAGTAGGTGAAAAGTCAAGCGTCTTCCTTCTCTTCATGTCAGCACTGGAGTGAACGTAGCTTGGAGTGCTGACATATATATTGTACAAGTTCATTTGTTGCCACTATCATCTCTGCAACTGGAAAGTAAACCAATCTTAATGGAAACAGAAATGAGCTGACGTTAACCTCAAACATATATTTTATTTATTGATTCATCATGACGTTTAATTGCTGCCTTTCTCACAAACTATGCTCTGGGTGGCACACAATATCCCTCCCTTATAAAACAACATTTGAAAAAAACATCAACTTAAAAACGTTCATAATATGATTAAAAGGCAAGGAGAGAGTAACAAATATAAACAACGATGGAACCACTTCATCCATTCACCATTCCCTGGGCCTGTTGACACAACCAAGTTTTGAGGGAGCGTACCTAAAATTAAGAGGTGGGTGGTTCGGCTGAAAACGCTCACCTCCTGAGTTCCAGGCCATTATGGTATTTATACAGAATAGTTTTATTGCACAATTGATCCAGGAGTATTCTTATATCAGATCTTCAAAGCAGTTTTCCAAATTTAGCATGCGGTAGAACAAGATATTTCTTCTTCTTTTTTTCTTTTTAAAAAACTAAGCATCTAGAGAAATAATAATAGTTTTTAAAAAAAGAGGCTCTACTTGGTTACATGACACATCATTTTACTTGGTTACATGATCTATCAAAGACAGAAGGAAAATATGCCAAAAGCGCCATGAGAAAGATGAGAAGGAAAAGGATTTTGCAAATTAGCATTGAGAACAAGGAGTCATTTCTATTTGGCATAAGAAAAGCAGCACCCTTGTGTGTAGCCAAAACATACAGATGAATAGAGCACCTTGCTGGTATCAGAGCAACAGATGAAACTGACATTCAATAAGTACAGAATCCACGTTTCTTGTAATTATCTCCCATTGCAAGCAATGTCTATTAAGATCCTGAATCCAAGTGGGTTGGAATTCTAGTGACATTCTACTGGCTGCTGGGCAACTCAGGACTGCTGATTTCTTTGCCTGTTCTCTTTGCCTTCCTTGATCATTGCATTAAGTGACTTCTGGTCTAAGCAGAATGCTTCGGTATTGTTCATCGGCAACCTAAAGTCTATCATTAGCATTTTTAATTGAAGTGATTGTGCCACTGACATACGGTATGCTATAATTTCTGCAAATGCTCATTTCCACAGTCCTGAAATTAACTCTCTGCAATTGACTTATGGTGGAGCGTCATGCTCGCTTGCACTCTGCTAATAGGAATTTGTGGCTTATGGAGGTCACAAGCAATCGTGTCAGCTCATGGTACTGCTCTTTATGCACGACTTGGTCGACAACAAGATAAATGAGTGTTGGCATCATAATCTCTCCTCCCTGACAAGAGTTTTTCTTTGTGAGTGTATTACACAGAGGTATATCTTAGGTACTGTGTTGCTTCTTTGTTCCTTTGGCCACATGCAGATAATTATACACATCTGACAATGGAACAAGTTGATCTCCATGGAGGATCATAATCCACTGGTAGTACTTAGTATCAGACTAGGTGGGTTTCACATTATGTTACTACCAGTTCGCCGTGCATGCGCATGCTCGTTTTGTGAGCACGTGTGCCCGGTTCGCGCATGAGCCTGCCTTCCATGCATGCGCCCAGCCTTCCGTGCATGTACTTTGCTTGTGCACGAGCCTTCCACGCATGCACCTGGCCTCAAAAACGTGCCTAAATAGGATGGCATAGAGTCAGGGCAGATGGGCAGACGCACTTGCAATTTTCACTACCGGTTTGGACGAACTGGTCCGAGCCAGCTGAATAACACCTCTGGTCCCCCTTCTTCCTATTCTAACTTGTTTGTTTCTCCTCAAATGGCAAATTCCATTTGAAAGCAGCAGCAGATGTTTTATTGAACAAAATATTATCGCTACTCATTGGAAAGATTACCTGGGTCTCTTCCAGCTCTTGTTATAATGTCACCATAGGAGGAAATTAGGATCAGGTAAAAGCACTCTTTTTTCCCCCTTTTAATGACCCTGCAATCTCTTGCTTTGGAGTTGGGTGGGAGTATCTGGTTCAAGCTGAGCATTTACTGACTGGATACCCTTCCAGATGCCTCTGTGGAGTTTGCTCACATACAGTATCATAAATAGCTTGGTACTTGCAACCATCCTGTGAACACCAACACCTTCTTCACTGCCACTTTTTTTCACGAAAAGGCGATATCTTTTTAGTATGAAAATAATGGAATAAGAACTATTGATTAGTTGGCATCATCAATTAATTAGCATAATCAAGATAAGCATAAAGATAGCTCAGTACTTGGCTGTCTATTCTATTTGAGTAGTACAGATACCAAAAGTACTACAGTGTTGCAGGTACCAAATGAGTGCTAGCTAACCCTACAAAATCCTAGTTTGCTTAAAATTATCTGAACAGACTGGCCCATCCCAGTCACTGTTTAATTGAAAGACGAGAGGAGTTAAGTGATGGAAAGATTGCTCAATTTGAAACTGGCCTTTGATAACAATGATCACATTTTTTTGGTTATTTTCTGGGAGATACACTCCTTTGTCTCGTCGATCCTATTGCCAGAAATTGTTATTCATAAACATTCCCAAGAAATTCTTGGGGACAGGCAATGTATGGTAGTTTCCTCAGGCAGCAGATTTTGGATGCAATGAAAAGGAACTAGATAGAAATTTAATTTGCATGTTATTATATTGTTACTGGCAAGGATGGGAAGAGTTGTGAAATTTTCAGTTTCAGCTTCAAATGCCAACATGGCTTGGGATGACTTTGGCTACTGTGCAATTTGTCTTGGATTAGAGGGGACAGGAAGCGGATTTTGCAGTACCACTTTTCTTCAGATAACCTTGATATTGCAGAGAGGATATTGTACAAACGAACAGTACTGAAAGGACATATGGGAGAAAAGAAAAAAAAAAGACACTTGACACCAATGTAAAATGGATTCAGGACCATTATAATCTCCCAGAACAGGAACCGCTCACCATCACAATAGCAGACAGCCAACAGTGGGTCAAGAATATGAAGAGCTGGACAGTATCTGGTTCAGACATGATCCACACCTACTGGCTAAAGAAGCTACTAGTGGTGCATGAACACCTAGTATCACAAATGAACCACCTTCTAGCAGCAGGCTAACATCCAGACTGGCTAACCCACTAAAAAACAATGCTGATCTTAAAAGACCCCCAGAAAGGAACATCATCAGACAACTGTTGGCCAATAATCTGCCACTCCACAACGTGGAAAGTCCTGTCAAGCTTTATAGCCCCCAAGCTGTAAAACCATATGGGCCAATACATGAACACCTCTCGGAAGGGTGTTGAGAACAACATAGAAGCTCAAAGCATTGCTTTTTACATAGATAGAGCAGTTGTCCAAGACTTAAAGTCTAGATAACCTAATCTGAGCACAACCTGGATTGAATACAGAACTCAATACCACACATAGGGCTCTGTGAATCTTGGCATTAAATGGGACAATAAGAACCTTCCTCAAGAACTCAATGGGACTATGGAACATGACACATTCTGTCCAGAGGAATGAAGTGCTAGGAACAGCTTTATATCAGTGGTTCTAATGTGAAGATCATCTTCCAAAATTAGCCACTCAAATCTGAACAGAGAAATTAGTAGAGGTATTTTTATGTAACAAATACTTATCCAATAGGTTTGTCAGTATTTTAGTTTTTCACAGATTATTAATATTTGGTCATGCAACCATCCACATGTTTAGACTGGATTTGGTATTTTTATCCATCAAGTCCTTCTCAAAGACCTTGGATAGGCAGATATTGTTATTTGATGATGCGAAAGGTATCTCAGGATGTAAGTTTTTCTGAGTAAAGCTGCCTTTTGCAATTGACTGATGATGATTTTTGTCGTTTTGAAGTGATGCTTCAGATGCTTTGTGATTGAACCCAAGGTGCCTAATACAATTGCTACTATCTTTGCTTTCTTTTGCTATAGTCTTTCTATTTCTATTTGCAGAATAGAGTTCTGCAGAAATGCAACGAATGTGCAGATGGATGCATATCTTGATCTTGAGCTACATTCTACAGCATAGCAATTGCTGGGAGAGGGAGAAGCAGCATTTGTGTGTCTGATTAAGAAGGAAGAGCACTGATGACAATTAGCCTCTGGAAGCTGCTATTTGTATTTCTGCTGATTAAGCTACCTTGATACATGGAACAGTTTCATTTTCTGTACACCTTTCATTGTTTAAATGCAGGACAACAATTCATCTATATTCCATGAATCCCATTACTGTTTTTGTCTTTCCAATAGAATTCATGCAATTGTCCGCACATCTAATTTACTGTTCAGATCTGGAAGAGAAAAAAGTGTGCACATAGCACAATATCTATCTATCTATCTATCTATCTATCTATCTATCTATCTATCTATCTATCTATCTACCTACCTACCTACCTACCTTATCTACCTACCTACCTACCTATCTACCGTCCGTATTTTTCAGAGTATAAGACCCACCGGAGTATAAGATGCAACTTAGTTTTTGGGGAGGAAAATAGGGGGGAAAATCTGCCTACCAGATATTCATCTGGCTAGTGTCCTTAGTCTGGTCAGCTTCAGCACATTAGTTTGCTGGGTTTTTTAATGCCCTGCTTGGGGATAAAAACAGCTTTTAAGGCACAGCTAAGAGGAAGCAGCAATGAGAGAAGCAGGCAAAGCATGGGGGACAGGGACGGGGGGATCACTTCACTCGGCTAGCATCTAGTTAGGGCTGAAAAAAAGCTTCTAAAGAACAGCTGAGAGTTGGAGCAAAGCATGGAGATCGCTTTACTCGCTAGTACCTCGTTAAAGCACAGTGGGAGAGTTGAGGGAGCAGGCAAAGCTGGGAAGATAGCTGGCTAGTGCTTTGTTAGCGCCTTGTTAGGGCTGAAAAAAGCTTAGAATAAGCTACATTCAGAGTATAAGACACACCCAAATTTTCAGCCTCTTTTGGGGGGGGGGGAAGTTGTGTCTTATACTCCGAAAAATATGGTATCTATCTATCTATCTATCTATCTATCTATCTATCTATCTATCCATCTATCCATCCATCCATCCATCCATCCTACTGTTACAGAGGGAAATGTGGAAAAATATTGATAGATAATAGTTGGACAAGTGTATTCCAAGTCCTCCATTTTTCCAGAATTGTGACAAATGAAAAAAAAAGGTTTCTAAAAAATAAATCTGACAAATTGGTACACAGCATTGGTTTCATTAAAATATATATTTAATTTAGAAAGCAATTTAAGTAGCAATGAAATAACTTACTAAAATATGTTGTAAATGATATTTTACTGTACCTTTACTATCTGGAATAATACTGTTCATACACATGTTTTGACATTGTTTTCTGTATTTAGTTTTTTTTAACCAATTAGCAGCAATTATCAGTAACACAGTGGAGCATGTTTTTATTCTGAATACAATCAAATCCCTTAAGTAGCTCAGTGTTGCCCAATATAGTGTCCTCCAGATATTTTTATCACTCCTCAAATTCCCTGCCAGATTGAGAAAGGCAGATTTAACTGAATGGTCTGTCTCACAGACAGATAAACCTTATTCATTTTTAAGCAGTTAGAAATCTACTGCAATAGTGAAACTGTTAGCAGCATGAATTGTTAGATGGGTCTCTGAACCACATAGATTATCCCAAAGTTGGGTCTGATATCAAACCCATGGCATTACTCGTTCCTGGCATGCAACGGTTATACATTAAACACCACTTGTTTCTGCATTTGAGCTGTGTGTGTTATAATGATTTCTTCTTTTTTTAAAAAAAAAATCATGCAGTGCAAATTGTTGTGGTAACCATAGCAACCACAGCACTAGAGTTTCCATTTCATGTAAGGGTATGTACAAATGAAGGCCGAATGCCTGGGGCACCGTTATACTTCAGCTCAGGTTCCTAGTCAAAAATAATTGACCTCATGTAAATATGTAAATTATCGAATTCTTTGTTCTACTGCTTTATTATTATTATTATTATTTTCTTAAATCATTGTTTGGAATGAAATTTGTTCTCAAGGTTCTTCATTCATTGGGATAATCTGCCTGTAGGTTGCAATCCTATGTACATTTTTTTTTCTTCTGTAAAATCTACTGAAGTCATGGGGATTAAGCTGATTAATTGTACTGTCAAAATGTAAGCCTTTGTGTTTCACTCTGCATTTAGGGAGTGATAAGATGACAGAATTTAAAGACAGTTTAAGAAAATGGCAACAAAATCACGGCTTTAGATTGGAAAATCACCAGGAACCTATTCCAATAAAGTTTAATTTATGAGTTTGTTTTAAGGCCAGTGTGTTTTCACATTTTATCCTCACTTTTGATATGTAATGACTTAATGTATTGTTGAGAAGTGCATCAGGTGTTTTTGATGGTATAACTACAGATTTCTGATTATTTGGTCGCTCAACCTTGGATCCAACAATGTTGACCATTTTTTATCCATTTTCCAACCTTCCCTTTTAAAAGAAGGTGGTTAAGAGGAAATTAAGGACTCGGCTTCAAAAGACCCAGGAGGAAGCAAATTATCTGGACTACTTTCAGACCAGGCTATAGTACTGACATAGAATTGGTCCTATTTAAGGATGATCTTTGGAGGCCTTAGGACAGGGCTATCAAACTCGTGGCCTGTGGGGCAGATGCATCACACGCTGGTCATGCCCACACCTGGTTTAGCACATGACACCACCGTGACGACACAAGTTTGACACCCCTGCTGTAGGATGGTGATGATACATGCCTTCTGTCCCTCCTAGATCATTAAGAGTGTTATCATTCAGGGCAGGCTTAGTGGTTGGGAGTGAGAGGCCTATCCTATAGATTAGGGGGGCCCAACCCCTGCGTTGTGGAACCACTTGGAACCAGGCCATGCATATGCCTGCCACTCACACAAAACCACCCCTATTTTCCTCTACACTGATCCATCAAGCCGGAAACGTTGGGGACCATTGCTATAAAGTTTTCTTTTCTTTTCTTCCAGTCAGTGTTGGTCAGGGGTGTGTTCTACTTACCTTTACTACTGGTTCACAATGGGAGCACACATGCACACTTCTGCGCAGAAGCTTCTGTGCTTGTGCAGATCATCAATTATGATATCCGGGCAGGTGGGCGGAAACTCCCACCACTTTTACTACCAGTTCTAAAGAACCGGACAGAACTGGGGAGCAACCCACCACTGGTGTTGGTGGACTGGGAGGGGAGGAGGAGACAAATCTACTCATAGCTCCCTGTTATGTGGGGTCTACATAAAAATTTAAAACTGGATTGTGAAGTCTCAATGTGGTAGAACGACCATACAGAAATGTGTAGGGAAAAAAATCCAACTAATAGGATGACAGAATTTTCTGGATTTGACATGGGAATCACAAAGGGGTGTTACTTTCCACTGATCATAATAATTCACCCAAGCTTCAAAAAGCACCATTGTCTCTAAAGCCAGCTGTTCATGGCATGTCCCTTTATTTTTGCCTGGTATTGTCCCTTAAGGATAAGGGCTTAATTTGAACATGAAGAAAACTTTCCTTCCGTGATTGTAGTCTCTGTTTAATAGATTTGGCTCTTCTGATTCCTGCATCTTTCTTTGGGACAATTGGTTGAGTTTCTCTGTGAATATGTAGCCATTCAATAAACCTCTTTTAATAAAGAAAAAAAAATGTATTGCTTTGCTATTAAATGTTTACATGAAGGTGTAGAAAGAGCAACATTCTGGAGAAATAAAGATTATTTCTCTGTAATGACATACAGTAGCCACATATTTGGGACTACATTTCCCCGAGGACTTACTTCTGAGCTATGTACATGAACATCCTTGTGGAAGGAGCGAAACCGAGCTGCAGAACACAGACTGTCCAGTGAATTCATTACAATTCTTAGAATGAAGTCAGTATTGATGAATTGGATTTTTCTGTCTTGGTGAATTAAAGAAAAAGATATATTTATCTCCACCTCCACTTTTACTCTTATTAGACTTGTGAACAAGTGTTATGTCTGTTTATATAACCTGTTTTCCCAAAAATAAGACCTCCCTGGATAATAAGCCCAATTGGGCTTTTGAGCACATGTGCTAAAATAAGCCCCCACCCAAAAAAAAATAAGACCCCTTTCCGAAAATAAGCCCTCCCTGAAAATATTTAAATGCATGCACAGCCGGTCCCCGCCATTTCCTTTGGTTAGGGTTAGGGAGACAGAGCTGGAAATCAGGCAAGAGGTCTTGTTCCACGCACCCCAAAATAATAAGACCTCCTCGAAAATAAGGCCACACGCTTATTTCAGGGTTCAAAAAAAACCCCCCAGGGTTTTATTTTCAGGGAAACACGGTATATGAGAGGAACTTTCATGGGGAAAAATAGGCGTTCCTTATTTCATATTCTTTATACATTTTTAGACAGGCTATGAACATGTTTCAGCAATGGAAAATTCATTTCACAGGATAGTGCTTTTATTGCAGCATTTTGTACATTTTTTAAAGGGAATGAGATGTACAAACAAAGACTAAAAGCAGAAATATTATGCTCAAGTGGGGAGAAACGCAGGCTTACTGTGTGCTTTATTTTATAATAAATAAATTGCTTTTGACTAGCAACAGCTAATGCTTGAAAAATATGATTGGAGATGCAGTAATAATTAACTCCTTTAAAGAAAGCGAAAGCCTGAAGATACTGCAGGGATAACAGATGTGTAAATCTCTCTCTCTCAAAAAAAAAACGAAGACGTCTGTAGAGCTTGATTACCAAGCTCTTTGAATCTTCTGTCATTCTGGAATGAACCTAATTTGCTCCTCCGTTTCACAAAGCATCTTATGTAAAGTTTTCTTTCTTGTATACCAAAACTACTATAACTAAGTTTTGGGGGGGGGGGGAGGGAAACATGGCATTATTCAGCTACATGCGCATTTAAAATTTTATGTAATGAATGATATTTTCATTGCTGCAGTTTTCTTAATAGGCTTTTAGCATAATGCCATCTTTACCTTCCTCCAGTCCACATTTGTCATTGTGCAGCTGTGAATGTCACAAAAGATGTATGTCTGAAGGTATTTGAGAGCGTATTTATATTTCTAAATGCATTTCTCTACCCCCCATAATTGGTAACAAGAGGGATCGTTTCCTGGAAAACCCTGCATTGGATTCCCTTCTTGGGAACTAAAATGCCGTAATGGAAACAATGAGGGGGAATTGAGAAAATGCAATTCATCAAAGCATTCTCCATCTTTGAAATAGCCTCTTATTAATTTATTTCAATTTGTTCACTGGCCAGCGTCTAACAATATTCACTCTTATGTCATAATAACTCTTACTACGCCTATATCTCCCAGGTAGGTCTCTCCACTACACCAGAGGTGGGTTCTACTTACCTTTACTAATGGTTCACAATGGGATTGTGCGCTCTGTCTCGCTTCACTCTGGCGTGCTCCTTGCTTCTGCGCATGCGCGGATCACCAATGATGACATCCGGGGCAATGGGAGGGGCCTCCCGCCAGTTTTACTACCGGTTCTTGTGAACCAGTCCAAACCGGGGGCAACCCACCACTTGCACTATACATATGTTTTGTAAGAATTACTAAACTTCTAGGAAAAGGCAGGGTTCTGTTTTAGAATCTTCCTTTTCTCACTTTAGGAATTAGCTAACAATGTACTCCTAGCAAATAGGTTGTTGCAAAGCTAAGTAAAGGTGAAGGTTTCCCTGTCCAGTCATGTCCGACTCTACGGCGGGGTTCTCATCTCCATTTCTTGACCGAGGGAAGCCAGCATTGTCAAGACATTTCTTTGGTCATGTGGCTAGCTATATACCAAAGGTACACAGAATGCTGTTACCTTCACACCGAAACATGGGAGGGTAAAAGCATTCCATATGCTTTTGGCAAATAGTCATGCTGACCACATGACCACAGAAATGTCTTCGGACAAAGCTGGCTACTACTATCCCTATTAGTCTACCTGCAATTGCATGCTTTTGAACTGGGATGGGATGGGATGGGATGGGATGGGATGGGATGGGATGGAATGGAATGGAATGGAATGGAATGGAATGGAATGGAATGGAATGGAATGGAATAGAATAGAATAGAATAGAATAGAATAGAATAGAATAGAATAGAATAGAATAGAATAGAATAGAATAGAATAGAATAGAATAGAATAGCAGAGTTTGAAGGGATCTTGGAGGTCTTCTAGTCCAACCCCCTGCTTAGTCAGGAAACCCTATACCATTTCAGACAAATGGTTATCCAATCTCTTCTGAAAAACTTCCAGTGTTGGAGCATTTACAATTTATGGAGGCAAGTTGTTCCACTGTTTAATTGTTCTAACTGTCAGGAAATTTCTAGGTTGCTTCTCTCCTTGATTAGTTTCCCCACATTGCTTCTTGTCCTGCCCTCAGGTGCTTCGGAGAAAAGGTGGACAGGAGCCCACTGCAAGTAAAAATACCAAAATGTTCTATATATTCAAATAAGTCAAATAAAAGGAGTCAGAAATTATCAGTTTCAATGTAAAATGCAAACAAACAAACCCTCTCTACCTAAAATTATTGTGCACCTTAACCCTTCATTAACATGGGCATTTCTAAGGATTCTATGGAAGCTATCAAGGACGGGATGACTTTCCAGATATCTCCCAGTCATTTCTAGCACAAGGCTTTGTGTTTAATTTTGGAAGTAGATTCAGTTAGCTTTTGGTAAATGTGGATATCTGGATATGCCTTGTCATTTACATGAATGGTCTGGTTCCATCACATCCTCCTCTAGATGTCCAGTATTTTTGTAAAGTATTATGAAACATGTGCCAGAACATAGCTACATATATCCAACAACAGGACAATATTTCATGACCAAACCAGGGGTGGTATTCACTTACCTTCACTACCGGTTTGCAAATGTGAGTGCCCATTTCCATGCATGTGCAGGGCCTTCCATGCATGCGCAGAGCATGAAAAATGGGCCGTGATGACATCCGGGCGGGTGGGTGGAGCCTCCCGCAACCACCGCTACCGGTTTGCCCGAACTGGATAAAACCATCTGAATACCACCACTGGACCAGTGGTGGGTTGCTCCCGGTTCGGTCCGGTTCTTGCAAACTGGTAGTAACGACGGCAGGAGGCTCCGCCCACCCGCCCTGACGTCATCATGAACAATCTACGCATGCGCAGAAGCTTCTCCACATGCACACGCGGGCGCTCCCGTTGCAAACCGGTAGCGGAGGTAAATAGAACCCATCCCTGCACTGGACCAAACCACATGAGTCAATTACTCCTTCAAATGTTTACATAGTTAATAGAGAAACTCTAATGACCTTCCTTTCCAATTGATTCATTGAGATGTCCAAAGACTCAAAACCTTTTCCTGAATCCGTTTCAGTCTTAAACCTAAATGAGACCAATTTAACATTAAAAAACAAGCTTGTTACCATTGGTGTCTCATCGGCATCTGCCATAATTATTGATTCCATACACAATAAAAGTCAATGTAAGTTTATTTCAACTTAAACAATATTCTTTTTTTTTAAAGTTTTAAATGGACTACTGCACCAGATGGATTTGAAATAAGATTTTTAAACTGCGGGGGTCCTTGGAGCTCTCTAAGCTTGGTTATTTTCCTGCAGATCTTTCTTGAAGACTTTGCATTACTCAAACTAGATAACATCATCAGCACTCAAAGCGAACCAAGGACCCTTCCTTTCAACCCCGAGTTACGAATATTCTCCTTTATTAGATTTTGAAACTAACTATCGGAATCCATTTTATGAGTTGTTTAAAACCCTATTAAAATATAAATGAGGATTTTGAATCTAAATACAAGAAATCTCCCCATGGTTAAATGTTGTGGATCAGAGAAAAACATGATTAGAGGAGACTTTACGCGCGCAATGGCCAAATTGACATATAATCACATATAAAGGCAGAGATCTCTGTAATGGTAATTTAACACTCTGACGATGTCAGTAGATGGCTGATGAAAGCTTAGTAGAATAAAATTTTAATTATTTTAGTTCCAGAGTTTGCAGAATGTCTGTTTCTTTCTTTTCATATGTGTGTGTGTGTGTGTGTGTGTGTGCGTATCTGTGTATATATGTACTTACACACACACACACACACACACACACACACACACACACACAGTATAGTGGTACAGAGATTAGAATGCAGTATTGCAGGCTAATTCAGCTCACAGCCGATCCTGACCGGCTCAAGGTTGACTCAGCCTTCCAATCTTCCGAGGTCAGTAAAATGAGGACCCAGAATGTTGGGGGCAATATGCTGACTCTGTAAACTGCTTAGTGGGGTGTATGTGTGTGTGTGTGTTTGTATAGTATCATATAGTATGTTGTTTTTTCTATTAACTCTTGGTGTGTTTTTCTCAAACAGGACTTAAAGATTTGCTTATAGATAAGATATGGGGAAAAGAGATTTTAAATATATACAGTATATATAGATTTTTGGTATGTGTCAAAGTAGTGAAGGATCTTCTGAGAAGACAGTAAAAAAATTAACTTCTGGGATACTGTTTGAAACAATTAAAAATTAAGATTTTTAATATGTTCCTGTTTCTGGTAGCTGTTAATAGATTTTATTTTTACTAGTTTGAATCATGAGATTTTAAAGATTTATTTATAAATAAGAGATAACACATGGAAAGATTTTTTTTTTTGTTTTACTTTTAGAGAAAATGAAAAATTACTTGGAAATGAAAGGAATATGAAAGTGATTTATGTTATTAAAGTCAAAATATATATGTTATTTCTGGTAGCTCTTAATGGATTTGGGCTGATTAAGATTGAATATGGAGGCTTTTTAATGTGTTTATAGATAAAATATGAGATATTGGAAGAAGAGATGTTTGTCTGAAATGTTAGAAAAGGTGATACGTTACTGAAATTGTTTGTGCTTGTCTTGAAGAAGATGAAGGTCATTTTACATACCAGTGGTGGGATTCAACCAGTGTAACAACCGGTTCGCTGAGCATGTGTGCGGAGCATTTGAATTCAGCTCTAAACCTTTTCTTCTACTGCAGCCCCAGTGAGTAAAACAGCTGAGGTGAGCAATTGGCTCTGCGGTGCCGATCAGCTGGGCTTCAAACAAAGGAACTAAAGGTCAGTATAGTGCAGGGGTGGGCAGGCCCACCTGATTGTCAGAGCGAACCAGTTCGCTTTCAGCTGATCGTCGGAGCTACAGGTTCGCCTGAACCACTCCAAATAGGCTGAATCCCACCCCGATACATGGAGAAAAGAGATACACACCCAAACATACACAAACACACAAATATATTTTCCCTGTACGTTTTTAACTTTTTATATTTTTTTCTTAATTTTTTTCTTAATTTGAATTAAGAATTTATTCCATTTTAAAATTTTAATTTTATATAAAATTAAATGGTTTGTCGTGAATTTGACTGCCTGAGGGCTCCTGGATTGGAGCTGAAAAGCGAAAGGGATGCAGTATGCTCCCTCCCACATGCTGGGGTAGACTAGGTGTCTCGATAGAAAAACACTTAATATGTATACTAAGACATATATATATGTCTTCTCAAGTTTTCACGGGTGTGTATGTGCAAAAAATTAAAATCTCGGGTGTTTTCCCGCATCATAGTAAATAAGTTAGTTAAAAATGTTTAAAATTCTGGTTAAAATCTCAGCTTAAAATCTACTAAAATTCCTTACTGAATCTTACTAAATTCCTTAGTGCCCTGTAAGGAATTTTAGAAGATTTTAAGCTGAGATTTTAACCAGAATTTTAAACATTTTTAACTAACTTATTTACTATGACGCGGGAAAACACCCGAGATTTTAATTTTTTGCATATATATATATATATATATATATATATATATAAAATTCATGGTCCATCTTTAGCTACATGACCCACTACATTGTGAACCAGTTCTGAAAGGCAGCCCATATGTACAGCATGTTACTCTAACTGTGAAGTAACCAGGAATCAGGCCTCCCAACCTAGAACTTGGCTGTGAGTTCAGGAAGACTTCCAAATTGTGTATCAGTTTTATCTGGGGAGAAGCACTCCAATCAGAACTAAAGATGAGATAGAAGAGTCATGAAGCCATAGATACTTGGTTTTACCTGAGAGATGCCTCCAATCATCTTCACAGTGGCCCTTCAGATGTCCTTTGACTCCCTAGGAGGAACCAATCACCTTAATCAGAATTGCTAATTACATTTTGCTACTATCATCATCCTCATCTTTGTTGTCATCATCATCGTCGTCATCATCATCATCAAAACCATCAACATGGAATCCTTAATAAAGACTTAGAACATAGAGCATAGAATGGTAGAGTTAGGAGGTCTTCTAGTCCAATCCCCTACTCGAGCAGGAGGCCCCATACAATTTTAGATAAATGATTGTCCAGTCACTTTTTGAAAGCCTCCAGTGATGGATTACCCACCACTTATGAAAGCAAGTTGTTCCATTTGTCGATTGCTCTCACCATTAGGAAATTTCTCCTTCATTTTAGTTTCCATCCATAGTTTCTCATCTTGCCTTTTGGTGCTTTGGAAAATAGTTTGACCCCATCGTCTTTGTAGGAGTTCTATGCTTCTATACTTCTTTGCACACTCATTGGATTTGCTCTTTGTTTTTCTCCAGCAGCATCTAGGTATCTCTATTACTGCTTCATCTTCTAGAATTCTTAAAAAACACTATTTGGTATCCAAACATGTAGTCCAAACATGCTACTTTTACAAGCTGGATCTGAAGTTTCACACCCAAAACATCTGATTAACTTTTTCCTTCTTCCCACCTTTCCCCTTTCCAACTGTCCAATTACATTCAAATAAATTGTTTTGGTAACAATCCTTGGCTTGGCTGGCTGGCGTTACATCCCAGCTTCCTCTTTATCTCCCCACAGCTCCCTCTCCCCATTTCCTATGGCAGGCTGACATCTGGTGAAGCATGGCTGGTGTAGCAGCATGGCAGTCCTGACACCTGGGGCAAATGTATAGGGTTGTTTTTTTGTTTTGTTTTTTTGCCCTACTTTGGTGAACAGCAGCCACAGAGAACTCTAAAGCTCACACAGAAAGATCTGACCATGAATGAGACCTAGTAGAAACAGTCCTCAATTCCAAATCACATCACCACTAACAAAAAGCAGGATAAGAATTGCCATCTCTGAGTCCTTTGGGTTTCTGAATATGCATGTGTATTTTTCTTTTTTCTTTTTTGAATTTTCTTTTTATTTTTTTTAAAACACACAAATAAACATACATCTTTTCAGAACAGAGCATTGATCCAGTCATAAATTTGTTCAACTTTTTGTTCATCTTTAACAAAATTTCATATATTCTATTTTTGCCATAACACTTATCACATATCTCAACTATTACCATCTTATAGAAAGCTAACTCGTATTAACTTAAACAAAACAATTAGCCTTCTATTAATCCACCTTAAATCTTAATTCAATTAATACCTCATAATACATTTCACAATTCTTACCCCAAATACTCACTTTGCATCAGTGGTGGGTTCCTCCCGGTTCGGCCCGGTTCTCTTGAGTTGGTAGCAGTGACGATATGATGTCACCGAACTGGTTCTGCCCTGCCCCCACCCCCCACCCCACCCCACCCCCGCCCCCCGCATTATTCTTACCTTTTATTTGGCCCCACCCCCAATCTATTGCTGCCTCCTGAGTCCCAGCTGATGGCTAGAGGGAAAAAAAACTGTTTAAACTCTTGTCATGGGGCTTCAAAGGGCCACCCTATAGCTGAACAGTGTTAAAAGAAAACAAATGAGTAGACCAGTGCCTGCAAAAATAAATGGGTAGACCAGTGCCTGCAAAAAATAACTGCAAGCAGTTAAAAGCCTGGTAGACCAGTACCTCTGCTAAATCCTGAATAATTTTCACATGACCATCAAGCCACACTGACAAAATAAGCCACGCCCACAGAACCGGTAGTAAAACAATTTAGAACCCACCCCTGCTTTGCATGTGTATTTTTCCATGAAATGTGATGCGTCACTAAATCTCTACATGAAAATTAACTTAATATGCTTTTTTTTTTTACCCAAATAACATTCAAGCTGATCTTGAACTACAGATCCTTTGTTACATGTAGTTATCGTTTTTAAAAAGTGAACTAAATAACCACTTTGCATAAAAATGCCTATAAAAATGCCACCATTACCTTTTCTATGAACTTTTGCAACCCTGCTTGATTAGCTATAATTGGCCAACCGATAAACCAAGAGTGTCAGCTATTGAGCACTTTATATATCATACATACTATACATATATTACCAACATGATGTACAAGCTATAAAAAGAATGATAGTCTGAAGCAACTAAGTACAAGGTGGCAACCTAGAACTCTTTCAGGTTGTTGAATAATTTTCAAAACTCTAGGTTAGTGGAGCTTTGGACATATATGGTGACAAATTTTGCTCAACAACAACACTTCACAGTGGAGTGTAGTACTGTTGACCCAGGCCCTGATGACACAATATACGTGCAGATGGCTCCTCTTGACTCAGATACTTTCAGAGTCATGTAAGGTCATTAGGAAAAGCACCCAAGATCCCGAGTCATCTGAGAACCGATGACTTTAGGAACCATCCCAAAGAACATCTTTAGCTAGTACTAGCAATTTCTACTTCTTCTTATCTTATCTATGGTGCACCAGCCTCTCTGAATAACTTCCCTATTTAATGTGTGCGAACTTTACTGGGGGGTTTGCTTATATAATCAAAAAGTATAACTATAAGGGTTTCTTGTCATTTGAGACTTCTTTTCTTTAAAAGGGGTTAATCTTTGTTCAGTTGAATAACGTATAATCTTAAAGGCAATCTCTGGTTCTTTTATGTATTTTCATAATAATAATAATAATAACAACAACAACAACAACAACAACAACAACAACAACTTTATTGTCATTGTACGTATATACACAGTATACCCATACAACAAAATTCACTTAACACCCAAAAATCAGGTCCAACATACATAACAATCCCCAAAACACACTCCCACCCACCACAATTCCCTGCCCCTAAACCACCCAAACATCCACACAACAGACCAAGTAATGCTGGGATTAATGGGAAGAGAATAGTCACTTTAAAAAAAAGGCATTGATAGAGTAGTTCATGCAGAGGCTAGCTAGCAAGGACTGAATTCCCTGGTGGAATAGGAAATGGAAGAAACAGAAGAATATCCAGTCAGATCTCGTGGTGGCCACAGTCCAGACTGAAAACTAGCTTGGCCCTGTGGTGAGCTCATTGCAATCTGGTTGAACTTGGCATTATCAAAAAAACAAACAAACAAACAAACAGTGAGAGAACCTGGAAGAAAAGCAGCTTAGACTACAGTGCAGAATTGCCCTTAGTAGAGCTCACTTCTGAGTATATATCAAGAGACTTACGCTGCAAGGTTTGTAAATTGGTTTTTGCACTGGTAAATTTGCACTTTAATTCAGTTGTACATAGAATACTGTCTCCTGAAGATGTTAATGAGGGTATGTCATCTTTAAAAATATAACACTAATGAAAACATTCCCACACAGATAATAAATCTTTTCCTATGAAATCTTTTTAAGTACATCTCTGCAAACACCCACACAAAGTTGTATTCATTTTATTTACCATGGCAACATGAAATAATAGATACTTATCACAACCCAAATGTGGCTACACAAAGAACTTCAGAGTATAAAGGCTCTTCTTGGAAAGAACATTTAAAACATGAAATTAGATTTATTGAAAGCAGAAGTCTCCTCCTCCTCCTCCTCTTCCTCCTCCTCCTCCTCCTCCTCCTCCTCCTCCTCCTCCTCCTCCTCCTCCTCCTTCTATGTGGCAGGAGATAAATCATCATGTCTCTGTCTTACACATAGAGAGACAGAGAAAGGGAAATCAGTATATTTCTAAACTACTAGGTATCACTTTTTCTTTCCTTGAATTTCATGCATCCATTTGATTTCTCATTATTAAAGTATATCATTTTAATTTAATCCAGGTTATTCACCATTTTATGTTTTGGGGGCTACGCCATGTGAAGTCTCACATCAGGTTCTGATCCTATGAAAGACAGAAATGCTCATGAAAAAGATATTTAAAGCAAAAATATTTTTGGATGTATATCTTCTGTCCAGAAAAAATCATGAAATATCGTAACCTGGCCATCGAAACTACACGGCTATGGATGAAACATGTAACAGTGATACCCATTGTCATCGGGGCACTTGGTACCATTTATAAAATAATCAACAAATTGCAGCTTCCTGCAATAACACCAGTGGAACTGCAAAAAACTGTGCTACTTGGAACATCGTACATCTTAAGAAGGTACTTGGTTGATATCTAGGACACTGGCAACAACCCGTATCAACCATTAGCACCAGTCAATGGTAATTGTTATGTATTTTTGAATGTTCAGTTGACTGAGTTTCATATTTAATGAATAATAACAATAATAACAATAATAACAATAACAACAACAACAACAACAACAATAATAATAATTATTATTATTTTTTACCGGACTTGAACATTTTGACTCTACAAAAAAACACCTTACTCGGAACAGCTTACATCCTCCGACGATACCTTAACAGTTCCTAGATCCTTGGTTAGGACTCGAGCTGCTGAGCTATTCAAAGGCTGTGAATCTCACTAAAGATTAAATAATAATAATAATAATAATAATAATAATAATAATAATAATATGACAAATGGTAAGGATGATGAGCAGATCAGTTTTTAAAGGCCTTTGAAGAGGTTTTTAGAGGCCCTGGAGGCTATTCAGTCTGGACTTATTTTTGAAATGTTTAAGCAGGTACATTTTTCTCATTCATTTATTTACATATGGTTTGTACAGCAGACTCAGCGTCCAAAATTGCTATTCTCAGGTCTATCGGACAGTTTAGAAACTAAGTTTCAAACAGAAGGAAGGAAAGAAGGAAGGAAGGAAGGAAGGAAGGAAGGAAGGAAGGAAGGAAGGAGAAGAAAAAAGAGGAAAGGAAAAATAAATTCTGAATGAAGAAAGACTGGACAGTATTGGACAATTACTCCTAAAAAGCACTGACAAGTCAAGTCAAGAGAACACAAAATAAGACAAGACTGTGAAGAAACATGATCGCTGTCTTCAAGCAACCAAAGAGTTGATATGTAGACCATGGGACAAAATTGTCACACCACATTGTGAAGCTGTAGTTTAGTTGTCAGCCCAATTAAGTGTACTGTAATAGGCTACAGAGCAGGGGTGAAATTCAGCAGGTTCTGACAGGTTCTGGAGAACCGGTAGTGGAAATTTTGAGTAGTTCGGAGAACCGGCAAATACCACCTCTGGCTGGCCCCAGAGTGGGGTGGGAATGGAGATTTTGCAATATCCTTCCCCCCAGGAGTGGGGAGGGAATGGGGATTTTGCAGTATCTTTCCCCTGCCATGCCCACCAAGTCACGCCCACCAAGCCATGGCCACAGAACTGGTAGTAAAAAAAAGAAATGAATCCTGCCACTACTACAGAGATTTCCTAAGTGCTTCTTACTCTTTATCAGAGTCCAAGCATATCCTCTCTCTCAGGCTATGCTTGCTGATATTGGCCACGATGAGAGTTTATCTTGGCAGTTTTCCTGCTATTGCTGGGATTCTTCCCTCCGGCACTGAAATTGTCCTTGGTAAAGAATGGACTATTCTCTGTGGATCAGCACTTTCTGAAAGTAGATCCTTTGGTTCCCCAAGTTCTGATTATTTATTTGTAAATGCTAGACATTAATATAACTAAGAGTGGAGAACTGGCAATTAGAGTGGGACAGGGCTTACACCCTCATGTATATGTCAGGTGCTATTTACCAGATTTCTATCTCAGGAACAATGTTTATCTTTCCGCTGGTGCATGTTAACATCATTGGTTTTATGATAATCATTCAACCTGGGATACATATTATTATTTTCTCTAGGCCATTCAGTGGCCTTGGAGAGGCACTCAACAGCTGCTCCTCTTGTGAGTCAAGCAATTTTCAGCTGGCCACATCTGTGACCACAAGCAGGGAGGAAATCTAATTAATTATTTTATCTAGTTTATTAACTCTATATTTCAAACCACAGACTAAAAAAAAATACCTTCAAAGTAATGGATTGTACTACTATCCTGCATATAGTACCTACCGTATATATTCATTGCAAATCAAATCAAATCCATTTATTCTGAAGTTAAAAAAAAAGTTCCAATGTTGTAATCAGAATTTTTCTTTTAATCTTAAAAAAAGTGAGAATCATCTAAAATGAAATCAGGATTAAAATATGACATGAATTGCTTTGAATGGCGATATAATAAAAAGAAACTAACCCTGTGTTTCAACAGGGACCAGAATAACTGCCGTTAAGATATTTTTATGGAATGGAAAAGCAGGTGGTAGACGCTAAAGATGGTATGAACCATGCAAAGTGTCATTTTGATAGTTTCAAGGGGCACACCCCATACATTTCTTTAAAAAAAATATTCCTTCTATACTTCCATTAGCTTGAGACAGTTTGGTGTAGTGATTAAGGCACCTAACTACCATGTTTTCCCAAAAATAAGACCCTGTCTTATATTTTTTGCCACCAAAAAAGCCACCAGATCTTTTTTTGGGGGGGGGGGTTGTCATCCACTGACTCACCTCATTTGTGTGCATCACCCTCGGCCTCCTTTTTGCTGTCAGCGGCCTTCAGGAATTTCTTCTGTGGCTGTCCAGGCTGTCCTGAAGGCCTCTGCAGCTGATAACAGAGTTCCGGATTGATCCAGAGCTGTGTTAATGGCTGCAGAGCAGGGGTCGGTTCTAAAATTTTTTACTACCGGTTCTGTGGGTGTGGCTTATTTTGTGGGCATGGCTTGATGATCATGTGACAATTCTTTAGGATTTAGCAGAGGTACTGGTCTACCAGGCTTTTAACTGCTTGCAGAGCTGTACTGGTCTACTCATTTGTTTTTTGGAGGCCCCGGTCTACTCATTTGTTTTTGGAGGCCCCGGTCTACTCATTTGTTTTTGGAGGCCCCGGTCTACTCATTTGTTTTTGGAGGCCCCGTCTACCACCACACTGCCTTTTAATACTGATCAGCTGTAGGGTGGCCCTTTGAAGCCCCGAGGCAAGAGTTTAAACAGTTTTTTTCCTTCTAGCCAATCAGCTGGGACTCAGAATAATGCAGGCGGGGGGCGGGGGGAGGGCTCAGCTCCCGAACAAACAGAACCGGTTCGGTGATGTCATATGGTCACCGCTACCAGCTCGGCTGAACCGGGCCGAACCGGGCCGAACCGGAAGGAACCCACCACTGCTGCAGAGACCTTCAGGAAAGCCTTGCCCACTGCAGAAGAAATGGGCTGGCAAGGCAAGTGTCGGGGTGTGCAAGGCCTGGCTGCAACTGTCCAAAGGTAAATAGTAGTGCCACTCCAACCCCCCCCCCCCCCATCCCCACCCTAGCTTAATTTTTATCCATGAACCCTGGAGTGGGCGGGGTCTTAATTAGGGCTTATTTGGGGGTAGGGCTTATATTGGGCACACATGTAAAAATCAAGCCAGGACTAATTTCCTGGTAGGTTGTATTTTTGGGGAAACACGGTAGAAACAAAGAGAGAGTTAATTTTAGTCCCAATTTAGGTGCAAAGCCAGCTGGGTGACATTAGGCCAATCAATCCCTCGCAGTCCTAGGCAGAATGTGAAGTCAATTCTGTAAATGCAGCCAAAACAAAAACTAAAATCATATGCAGGAACTTGTTATCAGGAGTCAACGTGGACTTGAAGGCACTTCAAGGAAAATACAGTGCAAATTGTTCAAACGCAAGTTTATATAGAAAATGTCCTGGGGACAAAAAAAAATCACATTCCAACTTAAAAAAAAAAGAACAGCTGAAGGTTTTTTCCCCCCTCTTTCCAAATAGAAACTCTTAGTTAAGACTGAAGAAGCTACTGAGCACTTGCTTTTCCGAGATGGCAGTCTAACTGCTTTGGCTCATTGACAAAGTGCTCCTTGTGCAATTTTTTTTTAAAAAAAGAAACAATTTAAGATTCAATTTGTTTAAAAGGTACGAAAAGAGAATGCAGCGTGGAAGCATCCAAATGCCTGCAATTGCTCCTTTATTGGCAGAATTAGATGAAAAGGGTACAGGTGGCAAAATCTTTAGAGAATATTGATCCCCGCAAAGTTTCTTGAAAGCTTCTACAAACTCAGCATGTGTTCAATTCTGTGTATATAAAACACTATGATCTGAGATATTTTCTATATTACCTGCCGGAGCCCAATGACAAACATACTGTCTTCTATCTACCAACATGATGAACACATATGCATCTTTCTTTTTTCATTCCCTCATTCTACATGAATCTAGTTTAGTTTAGTTTAATTTACTTTATTGTCATTGCACATGGTACAACGAAATTACCGTA
Organism: Ptyas mucosa; assembly: GCA_012654045.1. Taxonomy (NCBI): domain Eukaryota; kingdom Metazoa; phylum Chordata; class Lepidosauria; order Squamata; family Colubridae; genus Ptyas; species Ptyas mucosa. The sequence continues at coordinate 11,334,506 of WNWU01000063.1, forward strand.
TTTTTCAGAGTATAAAATGCACCTTCCCCCCCCCCAAAAAAAGAGGGTGCGTCTTATACTCTGAATGTAGCCCTGTCCAGCCTCTCAAATGGAGATTTCAGAGGCTGAAAAAGCCTCTGAAATGAAATTTCAGAAAAAAAGCCTCTGAAACGGAGCTTCAGGAAAAAAGCCTCTGAAAGGAAGCTTCAGAGAAAAAGCCTCTGAAACGGAGCTTCAGGAAAAAAGCCTCTGAAAGGAAGCTTCAGAGAAAAAGCCTCTGAAACAGAGGTTTCAGAGGCTGAAAAAGCAAGGTGCAGAGCTCACAACCAATGAATCTGTTGCTAAAATTCACCTCTGGAAACAGCTGATTGGGGGTATTCCGGGAGGCCGATCCACCTGCCAATCAGCTTTTTTTTTCTCTCCAAAAACTAAGGTGTGTCTTATACTCCAGTGCATTTTATAGTCCAAAAAATACAGTAATTGGGTTTTCAGTGTACATTATAATTATAAAAATAAAAACACAAACATACATCCTTTACATTCTATATAATTGAAATTGAAAACCCAATATTGCACCATACTGTAGAATTCAATATGATTATTGCCCTGGGATAGAAGCTGTTTTTCAGCCTATTTGTTTTTATTATCCTTTACCGGCTGCTAGATGGTAATAGTTCAAAAAGAGGGTGCCCGGGATGAGATGGGTCTTTAAAAATGTTTTGAACTTTCTTAAGGCAGCAGGAGCTATAAAGCTCTTCCAAAGAGGGGAGAGGACAACCAATGATCCTCTGGGCAATGATGTTGACCCTCTGGAGCGCTATCCTATCTGCCACTGTGCAATTGGCAAACCATACACAGTTGCAGTAAGTTAAAACACTCTCTATGGTGCAGCGGTAAAAGGCCACCAGCAGTTTTTCATTCAATTGTTGTTTCCTGAGAAGTCTCAGGTAGTATAATCTTTGCTGGGCCGTTTTGACCAGTGCTGCAATGTGAGCATCCCAGGTCAGGTCCTCTTTTATGATAACAAACACATTTATCTGAAGAGGCAAAAATACAAATATCTGAGACCCAAGGTCTTCTGATAGGCAGCAGAGGTCGCAAAAGTTATTGGGCATGTCAATATTAGAAAGTCTGTTAACACTGTTCAATTCTTAACCCTCTTCCAAATTCTTGGAACAGCTTTCTTATTGGTTCATTTATAGAATAGGAGCACATTTCCCAACAGACTACCTATTTATTGGAAAATACATTAAATTTGATAATGATACTGACATTTAAAAAACTTACTCTAAAGGACCTTCTCTGGAGTCAGAGAATGGATAAGAATTTTAATTTCCTACAACATATGCTGGAATCAAATCATATACTTACATTGTTGATTATTTTTTTCTTTCTTTCCATAACTTACTAACAGCTATTAGGACTCTAGGAAATTTTAGGAATTTCTATGAATTTTTCAGAGAAAAATTCTTCTTCTTCTTCTTCTTCCTCTTCCTCCTCCTCCTCCTCCTCCTCCTCCTCCTCCTCCTCCTCCTCCTCCTCCTCCTCCTCCTCCTCCTCCT
>WNWU01000063.1:11345318-11396154 GCA_012654045.1 Ptyas mucosa
TATCAAAGCAACCTGGTCTACCCAAATATGGGAAGGAGCATACTGCTTCCTTTCGCCTTTCAGCCCAAATCCAGGAGACCTCAGGCAGTCGATTTCACGACAAACTATTTTGTGTTAAATTTATATTTACTGACAAAGAAATAAAGGGAGACTAGTATAGATCTATTTCAAGCTATTTAGCTCTCATCAGCTAGCCATACCCTTCTGGGATTCGAACCTGGGCTTGCCTGCATGGTAGGCAGATGTATTAACCTCTAAGCCATAATAATATATAATATATATTATATAATATATATTTGTTATTCAACTGGCATCTTCTAAATTATCACGGCCATTTTGACCTGGAAATATAGAAGTTAAAATAATTACTATAATAGATAAGTACAGTTTGACAAAAGTAAGTCGGTATTACTGTCTCAGAATAAAAGTAAAGGTGAGTGGGTGGGCAGACAGGATAATTTGAAAAAATATTATCTTGATTAAGGCCACTTAGCAAATTCATAGCTGACCTAAATTACAAAGCATTGCTTTCCAATTAACACTTTCAATCACTGTCTTTTTGCCACCTGTTTATAATATGGATTTTCTGCTGTCATTCAAAATCTTTATGCATTCTAAATACTCTGCTTAAGTCCAGACATTTCCTTTGTCAGCTGTGATAACAACTACTAGATTCCCCTCTTGGAATATATAATAAAAATGGCCAATTTTTTTTAGAAAGTCTACTGCGCTGGTACTAGTGCAAATGTCACTGTGGCTCTGAAAATGTTTCACACTGATGTCTTTCTATTAGAGAAAGTGAAACTGGACAAATACTTTACTATATAAATGGATTAAGTGTTGAATGTTGGATAGAAAAAGATAGTTCGGTAACAGCTGCTTTTATTCCAACTGATGTGGTCAATAGCACATTTCCTTTGTTTTTATAGCACTATCTTATCCATTTTTTATTCAGAAATAAAGGTTGATGAGTCCACAAGATTTTACTCAGAAAACAATATGCATTTTTTTAAAAAAGAAATAGTCTTACCAGTGAGATACTTGAGGATTAAACTGAACTGTGAACTTTGGTTTCTTCATCTCTAAGAACTTTTGAACTGGTATACTATCATTTTTGGGGATGGTGGTGGGGGAGATGAACCAAACTACTTTTGCCACCTCATGCATTCTGCCTTGAAGGTGGTATGCCCAGTGATGTGGTATTAGCAGGGATTTCCTAGAATAACATTTCAGACTTGGACTTTAGATTTATATACCACTTCATCAGTGGTGGGTTTCAAAATATTTTACTACTGGTTCTGTGCGTGTGGCTTGGTGGGCATGGCATGGCTTGGTGGGCGTGGCTTGGTAGGCATGGCAGGGGAAAGATACTGTAAAATCTCCATTCCCACCCCACTCTACAGGAGGGATACTGCAAAATCCCCATTTCCTCCCAATCAGCTGGGACTTGGGAGGCAGAGAATAGATGGGGGCAGGGCCAGTGGTGGGATTCAGCCAGTTCACACCTCTTCGGGAGAACCGGTTGTTAACTTTCTGAAGAGTTTGGTGAACTGGTTGTTGAAAGAAATCATTAGGGCAGAGAACCGGTTGTTAAATTATTTGAATCCCACCACTGGACAGGGCCAGTCAGAATTTTTACTACCGGTTCTCTGAACTACTCAAAATTTCCACTACCGGTTCTCCAGAACTGGTCAAAACCTGCTGAAACACACCTCTGCACTTCATGGTGCTTTAGAGCCCTCTCTAACTGCTGTCAGCATATTTTTCCCAACAATCTGGGTCCTCATTTTACTGACCTCGGAAGGAGGGAAGGCTGACCCAACCTTGAACCAGTGAGGATCGAACCCCAAGCTATGAGCAGAGTGAGCCTGCAGTACTGAATTCTAACCACTGTGAGCCTGCAATACTGCACTCTAACCACTATGGCCCCTTAGGAATCAGTTACATTCTTACTTTTAAATTCATATCATTCCCCTCTTTCATAAGCAATGGAGTTGGTGAAAAACTAGGAATAGGGGCAGTGGTGGTATTCAGCCAGTTCAACCAGGTGGTTTGGGAAAACCGGTAGTGGAGATCATGGGTAGGCCCTCCTTCCTGTCCTGGCACTATGCTATCCTATTTAGCCAAGTTTTCGAGGCTGGGCGTATGCTTGGAAGGTGCATGCGCGAGCCAAACACATGCACGGAAGGTGCATGTGTGGGGCAAACCAGTGGTAAAAATCTCTGAATGGGGGCATCCTCCACCAAGAAAGAGGAAGGTTCTATAACCTCTTGACTGTCAATCTCTGTCTATCAATCCCTTTTCAAAGAGGTATGAGTTACATATATCTGGACAATAGGTAGAGTTAGAGTTAGTTGTTGATCAGGATTATAATGATCAAGATTGAAACGACTGAATTAAAGAGAATAAATGAGTTTTAATAACATGTAACTGTCCACATTTCAGGGGAAGCATGATAGGAAACCTCAGAGAGGATGCAATGGGTTTGCTATATAGGTTTATTTCTAAATTCAGTTCAGTGAAGAACTTATCTCCAGAAGTTGTGGGTGCTCCAACTCTGGAGGTTTTTAAGAAGAGATTGGATAACTATTTGGTTATCCAATGGTACAGAGTTTCCTGCTTAAGTGATGGGTTGGACTAGAAGACCTTCAATGTCTCTTCGAAATATTATAAATAGGCTTCTACCATAAATATACCATATTTTTTAGAGTATAAGATGTACCTTCCCCCCCCAAAAAAAAGAGTGTGAAAATCTGGGTGCATCTTATACTCTGAATATAGCCCCACCGAGCTTCTCAAACGGAGGTTTCAGAGGCTGGAAAAAGCATCAGAAATGAAGCATCAGAAAAGAAGCCCCCAAACAGAGCTTCAGAAAAGAAGCCCCCAAACAGAGCTGCAGAAAAGAAGCCCCCAAACAAAGCTTCAGAGGCTTTTTTTCCTGAAGCTGTTTCGGAGGCTTTCAAAGGCAGAAAAGAAAGTTTTTTTCTGAAATGGATTTTCAGAAGTTTCAGAGGCAGGAAGAAAAAGCAAGGCATAGAGCTCACAACCAAGGAGTTAAATTCACCTCTAGGAACAGCTGATTGGGGGTATTCCGGGAAGCCGATCCACCTCCCAATCAGCTTTTTTCTTATTTTCCTCCCCAAAAACTAAGGTGTGTCTTATACTCTGAAAAATACGGTACTTGGCAAGCAACGACATTTTACCAACTTCTGCTTTTTATCTCCTTTTGTGCAAAGAGCTGTATTTTCTGTTTATGTAGCCAAATACAATATAAAGTCATGCTGGATTAATCATTTGGAGTTCTTCCTGCTTTATGGGAAAAGCACCTTTGTCCAGATCTGAATAAACGTGTGACTCAGAGAGAACTGAACTCTGCCTCTTCATTTCTGCCAGGCCAGACCTAGCAGACAACTTAACAAAATTGTTTGTTTGTCAATTGTATATCAGTCTATTTTTTTGCTCTTTCAGATGCTTGGGATGAATATAGGTTGCAGTCTACTGTTTAAAAAAAATAACTTTATTTTAAAAGTTTTAATTACCATTGTAAAAGATAATATAAATTTAAAAGAAAAGAAAAACTAGAAAGAGAATAAAAAGTCCAACAAAACAAAAGGGGGAAAATATCAGGGGTGAAATGCTTCTGGTTTGGACTGGATCGCCCAATCTGGTAGCGATGGAGGCGGGTGGTTCAGAGAAATGGTAGCAAAAATCCCTGCCCCCCTCCCCATTGCCCAGCTGAGCCGCGCATTCATCAGAGGTTCTTTTTTTTTTAATTTTTAAAAGCATTTTTTCTACAACCTCTTTGACTGAAAAAATGCTTTTAAAAGTAAAAAAAAAAAAAAAGCCTCTGGTGATCGCACGGCTCTGTTGGGATCATCAGAGGCTTTAAAATAAATAAATAAATAAAAGCTTCTGCCGATCAGGCAAGTCATCTGGGATCGTCAGAGGCTTTAAAAAGCATTTTTTTTACAACCTCTTCAGCCGAAGAGGTTGTAGAAAAAAATGGTTTTAAAAGTAAAAAAAAAAAAAAGCTGGCCATGCCCACTCAGTCATATTACCCCCCCCAAGCCACGCCCACAGAACCGGTAGTAACAAATTTTACATTTCACCACTGGAAAATATCCTTAAAAAAACAAGAACAACTTTTTTTAAAAAAATTGATTTATATGCCACCCTTCTCCGGAGACTCAGGGCGGCTTACAATGCGCTAAGCAGTAGCCTTCATACTTTTGTATATTTATACAAAGTCAGCTTATTGCCCCCACAAACTGGGTCCTCAATTTACCTACCTTAGAAAGGATGGAAGGCTGAGTCAACCTTGAGCCTTGGTGAGATTCGAACCTGCAATAATTGCAGGCAGCTGGTGTTAATAACAGGGTGCATTAGACCACTGTACTATCCAAGGCTCTTACTTCCCACCCCCTTCATTCAGTTTCACTTTTTCTTCACCTCTTCTTAAGCATATTAAAAAAAACAAAACTTGCTCCCATAATTCAATCCCAAACTATGCAAATCCAAAAGTAACATCTTCTCCAATTCAGGTATTAGTAAAAACTCCAACAAATCCCTAAAATAATGCCATTAACTAACAAGCTCATCTTTCCATATCTCAACTTTTAAATATAAGCAAATCCACATATAGAAATCTATAGATTTGCTATCAAAAAACAATCCCAGTATCCTAGTATAAACAAAAGCCTCAAATTTAACATTACAAAGAAAGACACACTCATGCCAGTTCCTTACTTTAAGTGAAAGAATAATTAGATACAAACCAATTTAGATGCTGTCAGATTAAAATACATAAATGGACAGTAGGGAAAAAGGCTTAAATATCATACTAACTCTAATACCCAAAACACAACATTTTCCAGTCCAGATGGCAACAAGTCGGAAATGAACTGCTCCAAACTCTAGCATGTCCCATTTTAACCCTGATCAAATAAACCATCTTTGTGTTGTTCCTCCTCCTCCTCCTCCTCCTCCTCCTCCTCCTCCTCCTCCTCCTCCTTCTTCTTCTCCTCCTCTTCCTCCTCCTCCTCCTCCTCCATTCAGATGATTATTGATCCTTGTTTTAAATTTCTTGAAAACTTAAAAAAAACCCTCTTTTGCAAAACAAGAACAAATTATTCCAATTTATTTCTCAGATTGGTATTTTATTTCCTTAGTTTTTAAAATCGTATCTGGGTTTTTGGTTTTTTGGTTGGGTTTTTTGTTTTTGTTTTTTGGTATGTTTAATGACATATTCTTGTTCACTTGTTCTTCTCAGATACATTTTTTTTTGCAAATATTTTTCTGTAGCAGCTTGTTCTAGGAACAGACTGTTCCTAAGAACACATAACACCGCTAACATTATTGATTCAAACTTCTGATGCAACTCCTGAAAAATGTCTCTGAATGACATTTTACACTGCTTATCTTGTTATGTCTTCAATATCAAAAATATGTTTCTTTCCCATAAAAATGCATTTATTTTTTTAAGTTTAATTCCAAACTCTAAATATATAAACTAAATATTCCAACATTTTTTGAGCATTTAGCCCATTTAAAAGTTTTTTCAGCCAAAACTTTGTCTTGCTTTTTGTTGTTTATTTTAAATCCCTAAAGCTTATAAAAATACAGTTTCATTTTCCTACAATGAAAATTTAAGGCATTCACCAAGTGTTTTCAGCCTTGTCATTTTGAAGGTGTCTAACTTGTACACTATAAAGCAGTTACTAGGCAATTTTTGAAAGTGATTAGCAAAGAAAGTGTAAACTTAGTGTCCTTTTGAAAGGCTTCAATTTCAGATTGTACAGGAATGACAAATTTATTTTTTTATGTCATTGCAAGAATTGGGTATATCTATTCTAGTAAAAAGAAGGACAAGGAGTGACATGATAGCAGTGTTCCAATATTTGAGGGGTTGCCACAAAGAAGAGGAGTCAACCTATTTTTCTAAAGCACCAGAAGGCAAGAAAAGAAACAATGGATGGAAACTAATCAAGGAGAGGAGAAGAATGAAGGAGAAATTTCCTCCCCCCCCCCAAGTTTTTTATTATTTTTTATAAAAATGTCAAATCAATGCATGAATAGTGTGGCACCTGGGTGCCATACATTCCAATACAAATAGAATTGATCAGATTAAACATAATTATTACATTCAAGATTACATACAACTGATGTATCTCTAATAACAATACACATCTATGTTAGGTTGCAGTCTATCATTATTCAATTATTCCACATTTTCTCATTAAAACTTTCATTTTATGAAATCAAAATTTATACATTAATGTTCCCCTTATTTCTATTACTTATTCTAGCTTTTAATCATGTCACCCTTTATTAAGAAACTTTTTCTTTCTTTCCTGTCTAACTTCTAATCATGTCACCTGCCTAACAAAAGAAGAAGAAGAAAGAATGGGGGGGGGAGGTGGGTGGTCGTGTTAGAAGCAATTCAAAACAATAACAAAAACAAAAAACAAAAAAAAAGGAATCATCCATCCATCATCTCTTGCTCGCTTCATACTTTAATTGCTATGCTTTAAAAGAAAGAGGGGAAAAGGAAAAACAAATCAGAACAATAAATAAGAAAATCGTCTATCCATTGTCTCTTGCCCACTTCATTACTTTAATTGCTATGCTTTTTTTTTACTTGCCTCCCAAATTCCTCTCTTAAATCTCTGTCTATGTCTATTTCTTGGATGTCCAATCTAAGTGTTCCCCCCACTTCTACCCTCTTCCACTGCCTAGTTTCTGAAATTTCTACCCAGGCTCCTGCCTCCATTTCAAACATATCTTCCAACATACAGCTTATCTGTCAGGAACCCGCACAGCATATCAGACATAAATAAAATTGTGAGAGTCCAGAGATATTTCACAAGAAGAGTCCTCCATTCCTCTACCCACAATAGAATACCTTATGCCATCAGACTTGAAATTTTGGGCTTAGACAACTTAGAACTATGCCGCCTTCAGTCTGACCTGTACATACAATTATCTGCTATAATGTCCTACCTGTCAATAACTACTTCAGCTTCAACCAAAACAATACACGAGCAAACAATAGATACAAACTTAAGGTAAACCACTCCAAACTCAATTGCAGAAAATATGATTTCAGCAACAGAGTAGTCAAGGCCTGGAATGCTCTATCTGACTCTGTGGTTTCTTCCCCAAACCCCCATGACTAAAACCTTAGACTGTATACTCTTGACCTCGCCCCATTCCTAAGAGGTCTTTAAGGGGCATGCATAAGCGCACCAGCATCCCTATCATCCCTGTCCTAATGTTCCCTTGTATTTGTATCCATCTTATGAATTCATAATTATGTCTATACTTATATCTGTTATCTAATACATGCTTGATGAAATAAAAAATAAAATAAACTCTCTTAATATGTTTTCCACCTGGTTTAATTCATCAATCACTATTATTTTCATTGTTATCTCCTCTTTGTCTTCTTACCTCTTCATTTCTTCTTTTGACTCCTCCCTTTCCTGGGTGTCTTGGTCTGTACTCATCATCCCAAGGAAGGAGAAATTTTCCTAACAGTAAGAACAATTCATCAGTGGAACAGCTTGCCATCACAAGTTGTGGGTGCTCCATCGCTGAAGGCTTTTAAGAAAAGTCTGGAGAATCACTGTCTGGAATGGTATAGGGTGTCCTACTTGAGCAAGTAGTTGGCCTAGAAGATCTCCAAAGTCCCTTCCAACTCTATTATTCTGTTATATACAGTCTTCTTGTCCTGTATGGGCAATCTCACACCTTTCTTTTGGGGGAGTGTTGAAGGACCCAATCTTCTCCTCAGCATCCTGTTCTTACCCACAGAATTGGTTCCACTTTACACAGAGCTGTCTTTAATTTGCTAGTCCTCTCCAGAAGTCCTGGTAGAATATGCATTGCACATTCTTCTCCTTTTCCCCCTATTTTTGAGTCTTATATACATTGTCACAACGATGTGTTTTCTAATAAGTTTGTTTGGTTTTAACATTGGATTGGGTATTGTGTTGCTGAATGTTCAGAGAATTATATTTTATTATGAATGTTATCATAAACTACCTCAGAGGTCACCATACTATGGTATTTAGTTTTGTCTCAATTAGTGCTAAACTTCAAAACATTGTTGTTATTTATTCTTAGTCATGCAGATAAGATGGGGTAATTATTAGAATAGGCAATGGTTAGAAATGAAATGCGAAACTAATTCTGGGAGGATCCAACCCATCAGTTTTTATTTCTGTTCTGACCCAACCTTCGCAGAAGCAAGGAACAGACTCCTTGTCACGAAAAACCTCTCTTTATTTATCGCTTGTGAATTAATTGCATTCACCCACCAAAAAGTCCAGGCAGTAGTCCTTCAAGGAGTTAACTGCAGTAACAGATCTTATCAGTTCCTTGTGATAATTGCAAGGCTGTGAGCTATTAGCCGAAAGGCTGCAAATTAAGTTCTGGCAAGCAATCTCTGTGTCACGAAACACGATGAGCAAAATCTTCAGAAATACGAACTGTTGTTTCATATGACAACCATTCCCCTTTCCTTCTATTTATTTCCGAGCCAGGGAGGGGTCATTCAGCATCCACGTGTGCTTTGCTTCCCAAGTCAACTCCTTGTCCACCATTGCTCATTTCTTGTAACTGTTCTGCGCATACGTGCATCTGGAACTGCCCAGCTGTTCTTCCTCCTCACTCATATCAGCCTCCAAAGGCAGCTGCCTCTCTGGTGGCTGGGAAATGTTGGACAGCCCTGGCTCTATCTCTGTGTCTGACAAGAGCATCCCCAGACTCCAGGACTGGCCCACGTTCCTCCCCAACCTCTTCATCATCCGAGTCTGCATTGTGGCAGCTGGTGGACCACAACAATTTCTAAATCATCAGTTTTATATTTACCATATGCAGCTGGTAGAAAGACTATTCATCATTACACGGAAATGAATTACTTAGTAAGATAAAGTAATTGTATGACAATGCATAAAGCACTGGAAAAAATATGATGAACCAGATCTTTTATTTTAAATAATTAGATTAGCAGGCTTCCTTGGCTGTTTTTGTGGAGCAAAACAAATTTGGGATATTTTTCTTGGGAGAAATATCTTATGTCATTTTCTATGCTTCTTCTCTCCAAAGAGTGATATTTATTTAATGGAATGATCATTTATCTAAAGATATTCTTGGAAATATATATATGTTCTTGCCAATACAATTTATTTATTAACAGAGTTAACTATTTGAAAATAAGATTAAACTATGCTGGCACTTCTTCTAAATTGATTGAAACCTGGTTGGTTGTATGAATGAATTAAAATGTATTTATAGATCCTTCACAAGACATGCTGAATTCAAAAGACAAAAATTGATGACAGTAAATGAAAAATAAGATTGCAAGATAAAGATTTCCCCAACATTTACAATTAATTGTTCAGTGGGAAGGAAATAGCACTGGTTATCTGTCATTTAATTATAGCGATCAGTCGTCCTATGTCTAAGAATAAATACAATGGTTTTCAGATCATCTTTGAAGTTAGTCAAAGTTCAACCATGTCTTATTTTCTAAAGTACTGCATGTGCATTTATACACCCAATGACAACTTATTAGAGTTCACACTTTATTTTTTTTTATTTTTAATATTTATTATATTTTCATTGTTAAAGAATAACAGAAAAAAAACAATACAAAAATACGTATACAATTTTTTATTTTTTTTTTTTCCCCCCCCCCCCCCCCCCCCAGCGTTTTGTACAAATGGAAAGGAGATTTTAGGAAATTAAAATCTTCAATTCTTCCAAAACTTTCTTTGATAAGGTACTGGCGCCGATTCGTCCAATCTCCCAAGTCCACAAACGGCTACCAAGTGTTCCAAAAAACGTTCTCTTTATATATACCACTTCTAATTTTAATATAACATGTCAATTTATCATTTAATGCAAATTTCCATGTTTCTTTATACCATTCTTCTAATTTTAAATCAACATTTAATTTCCAATATCCAGCAATTATAATTCTCTCCATTATAACCAAAATTCTCACCAACTCTCTTTCTCCAGTTGTTAATGTTGTTTCAATTAATATTAATAATAGTATGGTTTCCGGTCTCAATTTTACCCTTTTCTTAATCATTTCAAATATTTCATTTTCTATCCTGGACCAAAAAAATTCAACCCCATTACATTTACACCACATATGAACATACGTCCCAAATTCCACTTTACATCTCCAACACATTTTATCCACTTTATTGTCCATTTGAAAAAGTCTTATTGGGGTCAAATACCACTTCCAAATAACTTTATAATTATGTTCTTTGATCCTTATTGATAATGTCCTCATTATTCTGCTAACCCAGTTCATATTCCAATTTTGATCAGAAATTTCAATACCCAATTCTTTTACCCAATTCTCTTTCATTACCATTTGTGAGTTATTATCAAAATTAATAATTTTATAAATTTTACTAACTAATCCCTTTGGCCCAATTTCATCTTTTATTAGTTCACACTTTAAAAAAAATAGAAAAAGTGCTTCAGACCTCCCATGAGCATGAAGACAGATAGACAGACAGACACATAGAGAAAGAAAGAAAGAAAGAAAGAAAGAAAGAAAGAAAGAAAGAAAGAAAGAAAGAAAGGCAGACAGACCAGTTTTAAGAGAGCAATGCATGAGCCACAGTGGCACAGTGGTTAGAGTGCAGTACTGCAGGCTACTTCTGCTGACTGCCCGCTACCTGCAATTTGGCAGTTCAAATATCACTAGGCTCAAGGTTGACTCAGCCTTCCATCCTTCCGAAGTGGGTAAAATGAGGACCCAAATTATTGGGGGCAATATGCTGATTCTGTAAACCACTTAGAGAGGGCTGTAAAGCATTGTAAAGCGGTATATAAGTCTAAGTGCTATTGCTATTAACAAGAATTTTAAAGCACTGACATCTTTTTGGTACAGTTCATAGAAAAACTTAAAGTCAGGCTGCTTTAATAAATATCAGAGATACGTTGTGCTCACGCTTATTTCATCTCTATGTTTTGTGGCCATAGCATTAATTCAACCCAAGGACCATTTGTTCAAAGTGGGTGTATATGCATTATGTGTACACACACACATACAAATCGACAAGATATGGAAGGTCTGAATTAAATCTATATTCAATGTATTTGGAAAAGTCTTCCTTTGGTGATTACCAGGCTCCGTATTTTTAACTGGCTGAAAATGATCTAGGTCTGACAGTTTAGAAATCATGATTCTTCAGTCTTTATTAGCAATGACCAGGATGGTTGGAAAATTCTTCAGCTCACATCCAAAAATCTGGAAGAGGATGCCCTATTAGAAAAAGGCTGTCATAGATCATTGTTTTTCAGGTCAGAGTGATCATGGATTGGCAATAGTTTTTTAAATATAGCTGCAGGACTGTACAAAATCTTTGAGGCATTTCTCATCTTATTGTTCATGTTTGGTTAGTGATAAATTAAAAGGCTTCTAATATGCATCTGGGAGTATTTCTAGAAAAAAAAGTAGGTTAAAATAGCAAGACAAAAATGTTTATAAACTTTAGCTATAGGTATTCATCTCACTGAAGTACAAACTCTTGCTTTCAGCTGAATTAAGCTATTTCCAATATAACCATATTTGTTTATTTTGCTATTCTGCCAATCAAACATATGTAAGAGTTAATGGTTAATCTCCTAATATTCTTAAATTTTAAGATGGGAGAAGCTCAATATACACCATCATTTATATTATGGAAAAAAATGTTGAAGTATTGCCAGTTATTCAGAATCCCATGTTCATGTTGGTACTTTTTCTGATTAAACTGTGCCCACAGGTTAGTTAATCAGTCTTTTGCCATGAAATATTTTCTACTGGCTTGGGCTCAGGTCACAAATATATACAAAACAGCTCCCTCTTTAACCTCAGCCAAATTGGCTGTTGAAAAAGAACAAAGGGAAGAAGTGTGTGGGATGAGGCGAGGACTATATGCCTTCTGGTTCTCTGGCAGAAGCAGATTGCCTTGAGCCCACTGAGGATGGAGAGCAGTTTAAGGAGGCAACTAAAAAGTGCATAAAATGAAACATAATAAGATGCCATGTTTTCCAGCTACGTAGTAGCTTATGAAAAAGAATACAAGGACAAATCCTAATGTATCAGAGCCGAGTTAGTCCTCCATTTTGTTCCCCATGCGCACTAAAAGTAAAGATAAGCCCACAAACAGGGAGATGAGAGAAAGCAGAAGAAAATTCTATCGGAAGTTTTCTTCATTCCAATGAAGAGTTTCTGAAGCAATATGACCAGCATTTTTGAGGGAAGGATTCCTGAAGAATGACCGGAGAAGGTAGAAGAAGACATGTCAGAACCTGGCTGAGTTATTGTCAAACCTCAAGAACCAAGAAAGACACACACAATTAATTTCTGTACAATTTCCTTTGTTTGTCTCTAGATATTTTCAGTCATCCAGGTCATGGTTGTCCCAAAGGTGATTTTTCAAGAGGCAACTGGGCTTTCTGGTTTTTCTACAAATTACTCTCCTTGATTACTCCCTTGACTTCCAGGGAAATATATTTAGGTTATGATGTAGTATTTGAAACATCAACATAACATTATTTGCCTACCTGTTCTGAATTGAAGAACAGTTCAGAATGAGAAGCGAAATGTCTTCAAAGAAAAAGCAGAAAGTCCAGTTGACTCTTGAAAAAGCACCTTTGCGATAATTTCCATTATTGTTTTCACCTGTAGATAGAAATCTTGCCAAACTAAAGCAACTATTTGCATCACTACTCTGAGAATCGCCTGGGAGACTTTCTTTCCTCCATCAAACTTTCTTTTAACTTTCTTTCCTCCATCAAACTTTCCATGCCTCACTGTCTTTTTGCACTCCCTCCTGCCTGGAATCCAGACTACATTCCACTACAATTATAGTCATTTAGTTATTACTAAAAGCCCTGCAGGAAGGATCCCAGAGTTGAATTGCTCTACACATCATAAATACACAATCAATTATCATTGTTTATTGTTTGTAAACAATACAATGGCTAAGACACTGAGCTTGTCGATCGAAAGGTCGGCAATTCAGTGGTTCGAATCCCTAGTGCTGCATAATGGGGTGAGCTCCCGTTACTCGTCTCAGCTTCTGCCAACCTAGCAGTTCGAAAGCACGTAAAAAATGCAAGTAGAAAATAGGGGCCACCTTTGGTGGGAAGGTAACAGCATTCTGTGAGATTTTGGTGTTTAGTCATGACTGACTAGTACATATGTGCAAGGGAACCCTTTACCTTTACCTTACTATTGTTTGTAAGATAGTTTGTGTGTAGAGTTACTTTCAAAGGTGGAATATTATGAAATATGATTAAATAAATAATACATAAATTGGGTTCTGCTTATGTTCTCTAGGCACTCTTAATAATAAAACTCTAAAGAAATGCCTAGCCATCATGAATGACAGAAAACTGTGGCACACTTATTCTTCTGCAAACCACCTAATCTTACTTTAAAGCTAGGTACCACTACTATGTTATTTATTTATTAAATTTGTATGCTACATTGTTCGTGTTTCAAGGCATTCCACATTTCACCTACAGTAAAATTAAAATACTGTCAGAAACATTTCCTTGTTTTCCATGAACAATGTGGTATCATCTACATATCGGAGGTTGTTGATTTTAACCCCAATGGTAGATTCTTCCATATGTGCATTTCTCATAAATATTTCTGCGTACATTTTGAATAGTATAGGTGACAGGATACAACCCGAAGTTGCCAAACTTTAGAAACTTATCAAATTATTTGATTTGTGCTTAGAAAGCACCACACAGAATAGCTGATTAAGGATTATTTTGTTATTCCATGTTATAGGTATTCATGGAATGAGATCAGTTGTTTGAATGTTATGAAAATGCAATGCCACTTCCTCCAAGTGAAATTGGCTCTAGAGATTCTGTGGCACAAATACAGGAATCCTTCTCAGGATTTGAACAGGGGGACAAGTGCACATATTAAGCTGACCATGCAGAAGGTGGTCTATGTGAAAATGATGAACTTAGGAAGCGTGCAAGATAAAGGCTGCACAGTAAGTATCTTTCATATCCCATTAAACTACCTGTTTATTATCTTTCTGCTTATTAAGTGCATCTAGTGACAGTGTGGAGGTGAGTGGGTGTAATTATTAAAAATCAAGTGATCCATAGTTCATCATTAGTTGGTTGGATTTTGTTACATTGGATGCAGATTTTTCAAGTCTGATTTGTCTCAATTTCTGTCCTATTTGACTATCACTAAGTGCTGTATCTAATGTTTTATGATGAATGCATTTTTACAATGACTATGATAAAGATCTTTCACTATTGTTGTATGTACACTGAGACAAATTCCTTCTTTGTCTAATCACACTTGACCAATAAAGAATTCTATTCTATCCTGTCCTGTCCTGTCCTGTCCTCTCTTCTCCTCTCCTCCTCACCCTTCCCCTCCCCTCCCCTCCTCTCCCCTCCTCTCCTCTCCCCTCCCCTCCCCTTCCCTCCGCTCCCCTCCCCTCCCCTCCATCCCATTTTGTCTACTTCATGCTGGTTGTATGTTTATTTTCTCTGCATAAATAACTGGTTCTATTGTCTTTTATATGCAAAACGTTTGATACCCATGTACTATTATATGCACAAACTATTCTGAAGGTTGCTCGTCTTGATATTTCCACTTACAAAAATTAAAGAAGGGAGTCATTTTAATACCGTGCTAATCTGTGCCAGGCTGACATCCAACTGACATTGCAAAGCTAACTCAGCATTAAACAACCATTAGGCAAAATAGCCTTCATTTTATTTTTTGAAAAGAGGAAACACTTGGCTCCCTCTAATAGCAAGGCCATCTCTGCCCTCCCAAACAATCTCTGCTTAATGTTCCCTCCAGGCAGCTAGCTCAGAGCACCAAAGCTAAAGCTGCCCATCTTCTTTAATTACTGAGGAAGCTTTGAAGTTCTCGCAAAAGTCATAGATGTTATGCTTTAATGTAGAGACGGAAAATCCATTTTGAGGCCCACTTAGAGTAAAGGCAGGAAAAGGAGTTGGCTTCATAACAAAAGAGTGCAATTCTCAAAGAACTATTTTTTTTCCCTGTTGTAAATTGACATGGACTGTACTTGGAAGCAGCAAGAGAGATGCCCTGCTGGTTAGCAAGCAGACTGCTAAAGAAACTGGTAGTATATTATTGATAAATGACATTCAGTGTAGATATGTGTTAAGAATGCATTCTGATCCATGCTGCACAAATTAATCTGCAGGATGGACTGAACCTATCCAGTGGATTTTACATTTCACTGACTCTTGTCATGCTGATCTAAGCAGCTGAAATTAGTGAAATAAAATTCATTTTCCTCTTTTTTTTCACTTTTCTAATTTAGTTTGAAGGGAGACTGCATAATATTTCAGTGAAATTCTCCCAGAGAGCACTTTTGGTGGACACCCGGGCCTTATCTTATAATACTCGACATCAATTTTGCCTTTTCCTAATTGTTCACAAAGAAAATACCTCCCCCTCCACAAGCCCAAAATAAAATTCAAGAGGTGTGTGTGCTTAAATTCTTATCTTTCATTACACAATTCTCTCTAGAGTCTCCCTATATCCTTGGCATCCCACATTTCAATTAAATTGCAAGAGGAGGCAGTCATGGAAACTGCAAAGTGATCAAAAAAGATTTGTAAGAGAAAATGTCAACAGCTCTCATGGCCAATTCTAACACTCTCAAGAATAAGGTAGAAAATGCATATTTGGAAGGAAGTTTTTCCGCATTTAAGAACAATCCCACTTATTGGTTAGGCCCAAGTTTATTTTGGTCCAGTGACACACCCTCCAATGTCTATGAGTTGGCCACAGGTGTGAAAAGGAGGCATATCACATTCCTGGTAGTGGCATTTGAAATCCTGCTGCCCCCAACCTTGAGGTATTGTTGTGGCCTGACAGCAGCCAGTAGAGCTAGTAGCAGATTTGGACAGTGAGGAGGTTGGGGAGGAACGTGGGTCAGTACTGGAGTCTGGGGAAGGCTCGGGCAATGGCTCTGCCTCTGAGTTGGAGGCAGAGAGGGGGCCAAGGCCATCTGGTAGTTCTTTGCTGCCTCTGGAGTCTCCAGAGTCTGACATCAGCAAGGCAGAACAACAGTGTGAGCCTGTTCCCAGTGTGCATGTGTGCAGATCTGCCAGGAGACAGGAAAAATTAAGGAAACAGGGTCGACTTGGGAGTAAGGCTTGGAGATGATTGGCCCCTCCCATAAGACATAAAAGAGAAGCGAATGGGACATGAGCTTTCGCAGAAAGCAATTACTTCATCTGGCCGATTCTAGATTTGAAACTTCTGTTTGTGACTCTGTGCCAAGTTTGGCCTTGCCCTGCACCTGGAAATTAGCTCTTTGGCAGCGTTCCACATGAGATAAGTGGGTGTTGATAACCTTCCTCTGCAAGACTGTTTATCAAGCCTTGTGGACTGTAAATGAAAGTAATTTACAGCCGTATGAATTAAAAGGGTTTGCCAGGACTAAGTTTGTGCTGTTTAATTTCTAAGGAAGCCTAGGTCAGAACAGGTATAACTGAGCCTTTAAGGAAAACATGCTAATGAACTATCAAGTTGTCCAACATTCTTTTGGACTATGGAGATTCTCAGTCATCCAGGTCATGGTTGTCCCAAAGGTATTTTTTGAAAAGGCAACTTGGACTTTGTTTTTCCTTGAAAATCTTTCATTTCTCATCCAAGAAGACTCTTCAGTTCTGACGGAATGGTGGAGAATGGAAGGATTTATTATAAGATAAGATGCCGCCACCATATGTGTGAAGTCAGAACTTTCTCCTCAATGTGAATAACTTAGTATATAAATGGAAGTGTATTTGCATTTGACTGACCACTCACTCAATATAAAGAGGTATTTATGGACATCTTCACTCTCACAGTTGGGTTTTTACTACTTAATCTCATCCACGAATATGGGCAGCTCATTGTTTACATCCAGGTGTAGAACATTGTTTTAATGTACAGTTAAATATTATGTGGAATACACTGTACATTCAGATACACATTGTGAGAGAAAATGTACACAGTGTGTTTATTATGAACTTTGGAAAGAACAATGCAGGATTATTTAGAAGGAAACAGAAGAAAATTGGAAATAGTCAGAGTTAGGCTTCCGTGTTTCCATGTTTGTTGTTGATACATTTAATTGTAGAAATGATTAGGATTTTTTTTTAAAATCTCAAATATCTCTGATTTTTCCCATATTCCCACAATTTTGAGCCTTCTTTACCTACTTGTGTGAAGCTCAGTTAAAGATTCAAGTCAAATCTAGAATTTTGGAGATTAAAAATTGCACCCCTTCCCTGGCCCTTAATTAGAGCTATGTATTGTTTATCTGCCAGAATGATCTTGCCCATTTCCCCGTCTTCTCTTCACAGAATGTAACTCCTTCACATCAGGCCAAAGTATTTATTTATTACTTTGGATGGAAAACAAAAATACACTCTGAAAACTGGATTTTTTCCCCTTTGGCAATGAACAGAATCTAAGAATATGTGAGAAGACTGGGCTTATTTTAAGATTTGACAGCCATGCTTTTGGGATGGGGGAAGGCAAGTGAGTCAGCCATTGTTTCCTTCCAATGGAAATGAAAATGTTGCCAGTTTGTTGTGTTGTTCTTTATCGTTATTAAAACAAACAAGCCAATCCAAAACCTCTCAGTTATCTTTGCTTCTAAGATAAGTTTATTCCTGCTGCAAAGTTATTATACTGTCCAATCCTACACAGCATGTGTTCCCCCATACTGTTTGTGTGTGTCTATTTCTCTGGGTCCATGTCCTCAGTCCAGCAATGGAAAGTGTTGACTGGCTGTTGAGGCGTTATTAAATTTACCCAGTCTAGTGGCACTAAACCTTTCAGGAAATTAAGAACCATCTCCATGATTCCTTACTGCTCAGCTCTCTTTTTCTGCTTATTTTCTATGCTGAACTGCAAAATGATGAAATCTATCATGCTTCCCAGAAAATAAGACCCTGTCTTATTTTATTTATTTATTTTTGCCACCAAAAAAGACACCAGGTCTTATTTTCGGGGGGGGGATGTCATCCACTGACTCACCTCACCTTCACCTTTTCACCGTCAGAGGCCTTCAGGAACTACCTCTGCAGCTGGCAAGGCCGGCAAGTCTTTCCTGAAGGCCCCTGAAGCTGATAACAGAGCTCTGGATCGATCTGGAGCTCTGTTTTCAGCTACATAGGCCTTCAGGAAAGCCTTGCTGGCTGCAGAAGAAATGGGCCGGCAAGGCAGGTATTGGGGTGTGTGAGGCCTGGCTGCAGCTGTCCAAAGGTAAACAGTAGGGGAGCTCCACCCCTCCATCCCCACCCTAACTTGATTTTTACCCGTGCACTCTGGAATGGGTGGGGTCTTAATTAGAGCTTATTTTTGGGGGGGTTGGGCTTATATTGGGCACACGTGTAAAAATCAAGCTAGAGCTTACTTTCAAGGTAGGTCCAGTGGTGAAATCTAAAATTTGTTACTATCAGTTCTGTGGGCGTGGCTTGGTGGGGGGATAATGCGACTGGGTAGGCGTGGCCAATTTATTTATTTTTTTACTTTTAAAACCATTTTTTCTACAACCTCTTCGGGGAAGAGGTTGTAAAAAAAATGCTTTCAAAAGGCTCTGACGATCCCAGCTGAGTTGCCTGATCGGCAGAGACATTTTTTCTTTTTTCTTTTTAATTTGATTTATATGCCGCCCTTCTCCGGAGACTCAGGGCGGCTTACAGTGCGTTAAGCAATAGCCTTCATACTTTTTGTATATTTATACAAAGTCAGCTTATTGCCCCCACAATCTGGGTCCTCATTTCACCTGCCTTAGAAAGGATGGAAGGCTGAGTCAACCTTGAGCCTTGGTGGGATTCGAACCTGCAATAATTGCAAGCAGCTGATCTTAATAACAGGGTGCATTAGACCACTGTACTATCCAAGGCTCATTTAAATGTCTCTGACAATCAGGCAACTCAGCTTGGATCATCAGAGGCATTTAAAAGAAAAAAAGGGGGTTTTTTTTCTTTTAAAAGCCTTTGATGATCCCAGCTGAGCCACGTGATCATCAGAGGCTTTTTTTTTTTTTACTTTGAAAAGCATTTTTTCCGCTGAAGAAGTTGTAGAAAAAATGCTTTTAAAAGTAAAAAAAAAAAAAAGCCTCTGATGATTGTGTGGCTCAGCTGGGCATTGGGGGGGTGGGGCAGGGATTTTTGCTACCAGTTCTCCGAACCACCCGCCTCCATCACTACTGGATCGGGTGATCCGGTCTGAACCGGGAGCATTTCACCCCTGGGTAGGTTGTATTTTCGGAGAAACACAGTATCATTTCTATCAGCAAAGGGAAGTCCAACTTCACTACATGGCAGAAAGAAAGCTGAACATTTGGAGAGATCACTTTCAGTCCGGTTGTAAAACATATGTCGGAATTTACAATTTAAAACATAAATTAAGGACGAGAATTGTGCATTCGCAAATGTAGGAGGTTTATCCTACCTCCAGATTTTAGGACTGGCAGCATTTATTTCCCGAATACAATTGTTAGAAGAAATTTGACAAAATTGTCCCTGTCTCTCTTCCTACCTTTTGAGAAATAAGCTGCTGATTTTTTCCCACCCTGCTTTTATTCATAGTTTAGATATCCAGGCTAGTGATTTACAGCATTGCTCAGCCATTACTGTGACAATATAAAGCCTATCTGAATTAATGATCTATCACCATAGGGATAGCTGGATGATGTTATAAATTGTTAGTGTGTTGAAATCCTCCGTGTTCTTCAAACATTGCCATACATTAAGTGACATGGAAATCTATAACTCTAAAGATACTTAAGTAAAACAAAATGCGACAGAAGGAAGGGCTCAAAACTGTTTTACTTCTGTTTTGGATTTACCATCATCTTATTCTCCCTCTCCCCCGCCCCAAATTGTCTAAACCAATTAAACAATGTCTCTTCCAATGAGCTATGGTTTCTGTCCATCCGTGTCTCAAAATCACCCATCCCTTTGCTGCAATGTGAATGCTCCTGAACCATTGACTTCATGCTGCAGCTGAGCTGTAAATTAGTCAGATCAACTATAAAACTGCAAATGCCTTAATATCCTGAGACAAATTCACGCAGAGTGACTTTCCCAGAGTGTTTTCACAGTTCAGCATCATAATCGCTTCAAATTACTTAACTTAAACGATTGTTTTTAAGCACACCGTGAGTAATCTCTCGCTAAACGTAACACTGGGCTTCCAATCAAATTGACAAAAATCCATTTCTGAAGAAGGTGAGCTTTGTGCTGCACGTTCCACTTCAGAAAGAAAATGTAATCATTTAGAGTAACATTCCAATTCATATTTATTTTCTCTGAAACGTTGCTTGGGTTCCTGACACCATGTATATTCCAAATGACAATGGTGTTCAAAACCAGGCATTCTCCTTCATTAATCCAAGATCCATATTTTTTGTGTGTGTTCTGATCATGGAAAATCAGCAATCTACAGTTCTCTGCAGAAAATGTCTATGGAGATTCTCAGTCATCCAGGTCATGGTTGTCCCAAAGGTGCTTTTTCAAGGGGCAACTGGCCTTTCTGGTTTTTCATTTTCAAAGGACGTCTTCAAAGAAAAACCAGAAAAGTCCAGTTGCCTTTTGAAAAAGCACCTTTGGGATTCTCTGCAGCAAGTGTCTAAGTAAATTTCCATTTCTGTAGTCTGATCAAAACATTCATATTGAACATCTGCAGTGGCTACAAACCTATTAATGATTGTGGTGACAGACATTGGGATGGAAGGAAGAACTTTTGAGTGAGTTTAGAGGCAGGAGGTAACCATCCATGTGTCAAGCACAGGAATCAGAAGTTCAGGCACAATTCAAATAAATATATAGGTTTATTGTACACTAAAGGTCTCTACAAGAATCTGAACTACTAACAGTCAAAGCAAATTGGCAGCAGAATCAGTTGGCAGTAGAGTCAACAGAATTCCTCAGGAGTCCCTTGGGAGTCCCTCAGGAGTTGGGTGGCATAAAAAAATATGTCTAATAAATTCAAGATGGGCTGGACTTAGAGTTCCTTGTGGTTGTAAGGAACTCGAGACTGATAACACATTTGACCCCTCCCTTGGGCTCAGCCTGTCATCTCCTAGATCATGTTTCCCCACAACCCCCTGAATCAAAGCTGCTAAAAACTTCATCATGCAATCATGATAATATCCACAATAGTATTATTTTTTTAGAGTTCAAAATGTTTTTGTTGCATGCAGAAATAAATATTTGTTTTCTCTGTAGCAGTTCATTGATTTCATAAATGCAACACACTATAGTTTTTTTTATACATAGAATAAATGTAAAAAAATGATATACGCAGTGGTATTTTCATTTTAGATGTCAAGAGGGTTTTGTGGCTCCCAGTGTTTTCTTCTCTGTTGGAAACAGGTTAGGGAGAAGCAGAATACCTGGCAACCCGTTGGTGTTCAGTGTCTGCTTTATGCTGTTTATGAATATGTTCTGTCATATTAAATGCTGAGTAGAAAACCTGAAGAGAAGGCCAAGGATGATTTTCTTTGCCACTGTCTTCTTCCATGTATATTGAAAATCATCCCAGATAGTTGTTAAGTTAAGTTAGTTAAGTTTATTAAATTTTTATACCGCCCTTCTCCCGAAGGACTCAGGGCAGTGTATAGCCAAGATAAAAACCAACAATATAAAAGCTAAAAACAATTTAAAATTATTAAATAGTTTGGCCAATCATCTAAAATCAAATAACCCATTAAAATAATATTTTAGGGCAGCCCTGCTTTATTTTTTATTTTTTTATTTTATTTCCAATTTATATACCGCCCTTCTCCCTGAGGACTCAGGGCGGTGTACAGCCAGACATAAAAAACATAAAATATAAATATTAAGACATTTAATATATATATATAATTTGGCTACAAAATTTAAAACTCACAGACCAATTAAAATATTAAAAATATTTAAAATTTCTTCTTAAGCCAGCCCGGCTTGTTGGAAAAAATGTGTTTTTAGGGCACGGCGGAAGGCACTGAGGTCATGAATTCTCCTAATCTCCGGGGGCAACTGGTTCCAGAGGGTGGGTGCCCCCACAGAGAAGGCTCTCCCCCTGGGAGTCACCAGCCTACATTGTTTGGCTGATGGCACCCTGAGGAGGCCCTCTCTGTGGGAGCGCACGGGTCGATGGGAGGTCATCGGTGACAGCAGGCAGTCTCGGAGATAACTAGGCCCTATGCCATGGAGCGCTTTAAAGGTGATCACCAACACCTGGAAGCGCACCCGGAAGACCACCGGAAGCCAGTGCAGCTCGCGCAGGAGCGGTGTTATGTGGGAGCGCCACGCTGCTCCCGTCACTACCCGCGCGGCCGCATTTTGGACCAGTTGGAGCCTCCGGGTGCTCTTCAAGGGGAGTCCCATGTAGAGAGCATTACAGTAGTCTAGGCGGGAAGTGACAAGGGCGTGAGTGACTGTGCACAGGGAATCCCGATCAAGAAAGGGCCGCAACTGGCGAATCAGGCGAACCTGACAAAAGGTCCCCCTGGCTACAGCTGTCAGATGTTCCTCCAAGGACAGCTGCCTATCCAGGAGGACTCCCAGATTGCGAGCCCTTTCTGCGGGGGCTAAGGACTCCCCCCCGATAGTCAGCGATGGAGTCAACTGACTATATCGGGATGCCGGGAACCACAGCCACTCCGTCTTGGACGGGTTGAGCCTGAGTTTGTTTCTCCCCATCCAGATCCGCACGGCTTCCAGGCACTGGGACATCACTTCGAGGGCATCATTGGGGTGGCCTGGGGTGGAGATGTACAGCTGGGTGTCATCAGCGTACTGATGGTATCTCACCCCAAAGCCACGGATGATCTCACCCAGCGGCTTCACATAAATGTTGAACAGAAGGGGCGAGAGGACCGACCCCTGCGGCACTCCACAAACGAGAGGCCTCGAGGTCGACCTCTGCCCCCCTGTCAACACAAACTGCGACCGGTCGGAGAGAAAGGAGGAGAACCACTGTAATACAGTGCCCCCCACCCCCAACTCTTCCAGCCGGTGCAGCATGATACCATGGTCGATGGTATCAAAAGCCGCTGAGAGATCTAATAGGGCTAGGACAGAGGAACATCCCCTGTCCCGAGCCCTCCAGAGATCATCAACCAACGCGACCAATGCCGTCTCTGTGCTGTGCCCAGACCTGAAACCCGACTGGATGTGCTTGATGGAATAATAGCGTTTTAAGGGCGCAGAGAAAGGTACGAAGGTCGGGAATCCAACGAATCTCTGGGGGCAGCTCGTTCCAGAGGGCAAGTGCCCCCACAGAGAAGGCTCTTCCCCTGGGGGTCGCCAGTCGATGCTGTCTAACCGACGGCACCCTGACCCTCTCTGTGGGAGCGTACTGGTCGGTGGGAGGCTATCAGAGGCAGAAGACAGTCTCATAAATATCCAGGTCCTATGCCATGGAGCGCTTTAAAGGTGGCAACCAACACCTTGAATCGCACCTGGAAGACTACCGGTAGCTAGTGCATCTCTCGCAGGAACGGTGTTACATGGGAGCACCGAGTCGCCCCCATTATCACCCACGCGGCTGCATTCTGGACCAGCTGGAGCCTCCGGGTGCTCTTCAAGGGGAGCCCCATGTAGAGAGTGTTACAGTAGTCCAGACAGAAAGTGATGAGGGCATGAGTGACCATGCGCAAGGCATCCTGGTCCAGAAAGGGACACAACTGGTGGATCAGGTGAACCTGATAAAAAGCCCCCCTGGCCACAGCCATCAGATGGTCTTCTAAAGACAGCTGTACATCCAGGAGGTCCAGTAAGGAGAGGTCAAGGGGTAAAAAATGATAGTTTGACACAATACTCGGACATGATCATCAGCCCATGTTTATCATATCCTCATCTGAGAAGTTTTTCTCCATTCTTGAAGGAACAAAACTAATATGCCTGTGAGCACAGGGACAACTTTAAAAATAAATATAAATTTGCAGTGCTACTATTCTTATTCTCCTTTAATTGTTTGCTGTGGTATCACTTTTTTAAAAATTCCTTGTCTTTAAAAAAAAAAACCTTATTTGTATTGAAATAAGATGTATTTTGGTTTTCTCCCTGTCTAAATTAACACAGGCAGTCAGCTAGTATGGTACAACTAGTCATTCTAATTGCTGCAAAAAATCCAATTAATCATTTTTAATTAGATCATGGTTAAATATATATATATATATTTAATTTAAAAAAATAGTTGATTTATTAGCAGGGCAATTTTGTATAACAAATATTGTTTCATTCTTGAATGATAGGAAATGAAACCGGCAATGCCATAGATAGTCCCTTTTCAACAATTTATGATACTATTATAAATGATGTTGCCTTTTTTCAGTTCATCAAAAAGGCAAGAATATTGGCTGCTCATTCCTAAATTACAGCAATTATTTTTATGTTCATTTTGTGCAAAGGCAAATGACATATCAACTATCAACCTTAAATAAGTTGACAGCTGCTATTATTAGTCTTCATTCGTTTCTACTGATAACAAAGAAAGGCATACAGTAAATAATAATTAAATAAACTTGATTTTAAGCAAAGCTCTTCTAAGCTCTTCTAAGCTATGAGCAAAGCTTTTAACAAAGTGTCCTTTAAGCCTATATCATAAAATGACCACCTCTGATGAATAAAGCCAACTTCCTGTCTTACTTTGCTTTGCATTGATCTGGGTGTCTTTTGGTGCTTTTGGCAACCTAAAGAATGTGCTTTCTGGCTATTGGAAGTGAGGCTCCTGAAGCGATGCATAATATCTTAATTGTTCTGACCTAGGCTTCCTTAGAAAGTATACAGCACAATCTTAGTCCCGGCAAACCTCTTTAATTATTGTTATTCCCACTCCGAAACACTTCTCAAACAGTCTTTCAGGGGAGTGTTTACAAACACCCCCTTATCTCCCTTGGAATGCTGCCAGAGAATTAATTGCCATACGCAGGGCGAAGACCAAACTTAGTACAGAGTCAAACAGAACTTTTCCAAAGCTTTTACCGACCAGATGAACCAATTTCTTCCTGCAAAAGCTCACGTCCCATTCGCTCCTCTTTTATATCTTATGGGAGGGGCCAATCATCTCCAAGCCTTACTCCCAAGTCGACCCTGTTTTCTTAATTGTCCCTGTCTTCTGGCAGCTCTGTGCATGCGCACACTGGGAACAGGCTCCTGCTGTTCTTCTGCCTCACTGATGTCAGACTCTGGAGACTCCGGAGGCAGCAAAGGACTACCAGATTGGCTTGGCCCCCTCTCTGCCTCCGACTCAGAGCCCTTGTCCGAACATTCCCCAGACTCCAGGATGGGCCCCCGTTCCTCCCCAACCTCCTCACAGTCTGAATCTGCTGCCAGCTCTACTGGCTGCTGGTGGACCACAACATTAATGAAGAAATAGCATCACTTCAGCAGCATGAAAAACTTTGCCAAAGCAAACCATTGCTAACCTCAAAAGCTACTATGTTTGTGTCAGAAGTGCCCAAGGGGCTTCCAAGTTGAAAAAAATTAGCCCAGGAGACATCTGAGGTTGCTCCTTTCATTTCACTGGTATTTTCCCACCAAAGTGGTATCTATTTATCTACTTGCATTTGCATGCTTTCGAACTGCTAGGTGGGACAAATTGACGGGAGCTCATTCCATCACGCAACTCGCAGTCACAGTTTTAGAACTGCCAAGCTGATGAGGTCTCAATGATTTTGGCTGACTTAACCACCATGACTCCTTATCCCAAAAGCTTATTTTGGAGTATTAAATGTCGATGTTAAGGTTAAGTACATCTGCTGAAACCCACAGCTATCTCCACAGTTGTGGATAGAAAGAGTGTGCTGTGTGTATGGAAAGTTAAATCTCCTTGGAATTTAACTTCTAAATACTATATGGATTTGTGAGTTACTTGGCAATAATATGGAAATAGCAAATCATTGTTTTCTAGGACATGTCTTGGATTTTCCAACCAAGCCTTGTAGCAGAGAAATGAAGTTGTCTGCCACAAACACCAACATGCCACATCTCTAAGATTGTTATCTTCACACTTCCTCTAACTGAGTTCTGGGGTCAGTGTGTATAGTTGGTTTCCCAGATGAAAAAAGTTCTACCTGGACAGGCATTTATTGATTCATTGAAATTTCCTTATTTCCAGAACCCAAAGGCATTTGGCAGTTTAAAACAATAAAAACATGCTCACAAAAATGATTTTAAGAACTATAAAAATGTTATATTTATATAAAATATAACACTGCGCGGGTGGTGATGGGAGCGACGTGGCGCTCCCATGTTACTCCTCTCCTGCGTGAGCTGCACTGGCTCCCAGTGGTCTTCCGGTGCGCTTCAAGGTGTTGGTTACCACCTTTAAAGCACTCCATGGCTTAGGACCCAGGTACTTACGGGACCGTCTACTACCACCAATAGCCTTCCACCGACCGGTACGTTCCCATAGAGAGGGGCTCCTCCGGGTGCCGTCGGCCAAACAATGTCGGCTGGAACCCCCCAGGGGGAGAGCCTTCTCTGTGGGGGCACCCACTATCTGGTACGAGTTCCCCCCAGAGTTACGGAGGATCCCGGATCTTCGTGCCTTCCGCCGTGAGTTAAAAACTTTCCTGTTCCACCAAGTGGGCCTGGCCTAATTCTTCCCTTTCCCCCTTCTTTTGTAAAATAATTTAGAAATTTTA
The DNA here is from genome assembly GCA_012654045.1 of Ptyas mucosa. Classification (NCBI taxonomy): domain Eukaryota; kingdom Metazoa; phylum Chordata; class Lepidosauria; order Squamata; family Colubridae; genus Ptyas; species Ptyas mucosa. The sequence goes on from WNWU01000063.1 coordinate 11,371,997, forward strand.
AATTGTAAATATTTTAATTTGGGGTCTTAATTATTTTAAATTTGGGATTTTAAATATTGGGGCCAATGTTTAATTCGGTTTTATTTGGCTTTTAAATTTTGTATATATGTTTTTTATTTATGGCTGTTCACTGCCCTGAGTCCCCTCGGGGAGGAGGGCAGCATATAAATCTAATAAAATAAATAAATAAATAAATAAATAAATAAATAAATAAATAAATTATTATTTAAAAGGTAATTACCTTAATGTGGTATAGCACCAGCTCAGACAATCATTCTCGTCTTCCAAAGCACTTTAGGAAAGTTCTACCTTGACTGGCTTCTAGAAGTAAGCCAGGAATGTAGCTGATCTGACATGAGGGTTGGGTTTGTTATATTACAGGGTAGAGATCCACACTGCTAAAAACCATTCCCAAGTCCTAGCAACTTTATAACATGTGGAATGAGAACTTGCAGCATTCTCACTTGGGACAAATGTATGTGCCAGGTTGACTCTGCCTCAAGAAGCTAATTGTACTGCCATCACTTGCATCAAAGAAGAAAATCTGTCAAGTGTAAAAAAAAATCAGGAGCCAGAGTGGTTCAAATGAATAAAGGTTTATTGCGTGCTTGCTACAAGAATCTGAACTACTGATGGTCAAAGTAAATTGCCGGTAGATAAGGATCAACAAAATGGAAGGTTGGCTTGACTTAGGTCTCTTGTGGGCATGAGGGGAGTCAAGGCTGATGATATACTTGACCCCTTCTGTTATGTATTGTATATAGTTGTCAGTTGAAGTTCTCAGTCTGGTCCTCTGTTGGAGCGGGAAAATAGTCTCTGGTTGTGGGCTAATTAGCTTCCCTATAAAAGGAGCTGTGTCAGCCAGGGAGCAACAGTTGCCTCACAGGCAGAATTGAATAAAGAGTTGTTAGAAATCACTCTGGCCCCACCTCCATTCTTCACCCAGAACATAACACCTTCCTTGGGCTGTGCCTGTCATCTCTTACAAAGTTTCTAGCTCCCATGGAATCTGAATGAGAAAGAGCAGGGAATTTCCCTGATTTGGGAGTAAGTTTTAAATAACAACTCTAGATTTCTCTTTTTAAACTAAGTTTACTAGGCCCAAGGGGATTTAGAGTACCGTGTTATATATAATATAACACATGAAGTAAATATACAATACCAAAAGCAGGTTTTCCAATGTGGTAGTAAATACAAGCAAAACACAAGCAGAGGAGAGGCGTTTCATTTTCAGTTTTGAGCAGCAAACTAGTTAAGAGCTTCAGAGCTAAGCCACATCCAGGCTCCTTGCTGTCTCTTTCCTTGTTGCTCACACAGCAAATACTGTTTCAGTTTCCAAACAGCCCTCAACTCTCTCACACACAGACAGGATGCTAGCCAGATGAATACCAATAGATGCTGGTAGGCAGAGGCAGAATTTTTTCCCCTTATTTTCCTCCCCAAAAACTAAGGTGTGTCTTATACTCTGGAGTAACTTATACTCCAAAAAATACAGTATATGATGGTAGGGCTAAGGTCAATATCAGGAGCACACAGATACCTCAAAAGGGGAGGAAGACAAATAGATTAGCTGCATTGGGTTACGTCTTTTGTCTTTCCTTGGAAGAGAGACATGGTTATACTTATGGAAAATTTAGGAGGCATCCTTAGGTGCCAGACCTCTAGATTTACCAGAAGCCTTTAATATCAGCATTTCCTGGTCAACTCCCATTCAAAGAGCTAAGTTACATCCTGTTCCTCAGCAGGAGTAGTATTAGAGGCCTATGGAAATGCCTGCAGCTTTGCATCTATCCATTCTATCTTCCAGTTGGGCAAACATATTTTTCTCTTGTAGAATTGTAGACTCTTTCTTTCTCTTTCTTAGGGTGACAGAGACTTGATTTGCATTTTTTTTTCTTTTGGCACTCTTTTCATGCAGTTATTATAGCAAGCTTGTTGTGCTTGTTGTCTTTCTTAAATATACCTAGATCAGCCTGGCCCATTGTTTTTACTTCGTATTCAGAAAAGGGCCTATAAGAAGAATTCCTCCCATGGTGACCTAAAACTGAACTGATATGGGGGAAGTTAAAGTATAATAATCTGAAAAGATTATTTTAAATAAGATGTTCATACACAACCTCTTGGCCAGTAGGTAACTAAGGAAACTGCCAGGACTTGCATCCTTTTCAAACACTTCTTTTCCTCCTTTGGAATGAATGAATGAATGAATGAATAATGCATTTCCTTTTTTTATCAACCTGAATTAGAATTGTCAAAAAAAGCAGAGGAAATTTTTTGGCACAACATATTGAACCGTATTTCTATCTATCCTTCCTTTCACAGTGCATCTGCTGTGTTGTGTGAAAGGAAATTCAAATGATATATGGAATAGTGTAATACATATTTTAAAAATAACACTTCACCCCACCCATTCAGCAGCAATACTAGGGAAGTCCTAAGCAATTTTCCATATTTTTTCCCCAGAGAAGGCAGAAAAAAAAAATATTCTGTCTATTCCCCAATTGTTCTCTTCATCCCTGCTTTTCTCCCATTGACTGTTCTCAGTTTATTATAATAAATATTCCTAGCATCACATCCACTCTGGGAAGATTTTCAAGACTGGGATAGTCTCCCCCTCCAAATATAATAAACGGACGCGGTGGCGAGTTTGAGTTTGTTGATGGAAAGGTCAGCAGTTCGAATCCCTAGTGCTGCATAACGGGGTGAACTCCTGTTACTTATCCCAGCTTCTGCCAACCTAGCAGTTAGAAAGCATGTAAAAAATGCAAGTAGCAAAATAGGGACCACCTTTGGTGGGAAAGTAACAGCGTTCCGTGAACCTTCGGTGTTTAGTTATGCTGACCACATGACTACAGAGACATCTTTGGACAGCGCTGGCTCTTCGCCTTAGAAATGGAAATGAACACCGCTCCCTAGGGTCAGAATTACTAGTACATATGTGCAAGGGGAACACTTACCTTTACCTTACTCTATATAATATCACTCCTATTAAATTAATCACTCATCAAATTAAAAACAAACACTTTAAATGAATAACATATCATTTAAATTAATAAAACCTCAACCTTACATGTCCCACACATTGCTCATTCCATATATCAATGTTCTATATGTCAAAAACATATAGAATAGCTCCATCCTAAACAAATGTCACTGTTAATTGTGCAACTAACTATTCATAATTTAAGACTATCCTAATAGCAATAGCACTTAGATTTATATACCACTTCATAGTGCTTTTACAGCCCCCTCTAAGCGGTTTACAAAGTCAGCAAATTGCCCCCAACAATCTGGGTCCTCATTTTACCGATCTCAGAAGAATGGAAGGCTGAGTCAATTTTGAAACAGTCAGGATTGAATTCCTGGCAGTGGGCAGAATTAGCCTATAATACTGCATTCTAACCACTGCATCACTAATCTAATCTAATCCCCATGCAGAACATGCATATGAAGAACAAACTAGATGTGATGTTAAACATGCACCTATATTTATGAAACATTTTTAAATAAAAATAATTGTTTTGAGAAAATAAAAATTGTTGTTCACTGAGATCTCACTAAGTAAGCAGGGGACCGTTAATTTTTTCACTCCTTGGTATAGTCCTGAAAAAAATTGCTCGCTATAGTCCTGAAAAAAACAGGAGGAAATTTTTCCTGCTGGATAAAAGTTTCAGTGCAAACTTCAAAGGTGGAATTCTTGTCAAGGAAAGATATAATTAAATGTTCCTTATGCAGACTCCAATCTTAATTATAATCTGTCTTCCACTTCATAGGTTATCACGTGCATATTAAATTATGTCACATTAGAGCTTAAAATAGTAAGGATCTCTATTTAAAAAAATCTGCAATGAAAAATCATCATCATCGTTTTTGGAAACCCCAAGTAACAATTTTGAACTGCCTGAAAAACAAGCAAGCCCAAATTCAACCTGCCATAAACAGAAGCACAACAGGAAGTTACTAGTTTAGTATCTAGCCACTACTTTAGATATGGATCATATCATAACTGTACTGTTATTTATGCTTTAAAGGGTCAGACAAATTTGGACAAGTTCATGGAAGGCCAATGACATATTCATAAAAGACAAGTTCACAGAAAATGAGGAAATTAGAAGCTAAGTGACTTGTGAAGAGTGATTTTGAGATTTGGAAGAAAAAAGAAAGAAACCAAGGAGAGTTGGTTGTGTTAAAACTGTTTAAGTATCTGAAAGAATGTTATAAATGATTTCCTATCATTTCAATGGCTAGAAGAATAATGGATTTAAGTTACAGTGAAGCATGTTTTAATTGAATCATGGGGAAAAATATCATAATAGTAAGAGATTTTGACAAGACAAATAATTGACAAGGCAAAAAAGATGAGTTCTATTCGGTTCAATATCTTTAAACAGAGCTACCAAAATGTGTTCAGATGATTATTTGCCCTGGGCAGGTGAGAGTCAGTGGCCAAAATGGTCTCTTTCATTGTGATTCAAACAGTATATTTCTAGGATTTCGAAAATCAATTGACTTTATTAGCTGATGACCAAAATTAGTTTCTGGTACAACCACAACCACCACAACAGCAACAATGACAATCTTCATTTGAATTTGATAGTTGGAACATAGTACTTAACATCCTTTATCTTTTTTTTTCTTTTTTTCTTCTTCATTTTTGAAATAATAGATACAGATATGTGAGCAGAGACATCACCCTGCTAACAAAAGTGTGTAAAGTCAAGGCAATGATTTTCCCAGTTGCAATGTATGGCTGTAAAAGTTGGACCATAAGAAAGGCTGAGTGCCAAAGAATTGAGGCCTTTGAACTATGGTGCTAAAGAAGACTCCTGCGAGTCCCTTGGATTGCAAGGCGATCAAACTGGTCTGTCCTAGAGGAGATCAACCCTGACTGCTCTTTAGAGGGCCAGATCCTGAAGATGAAACTCAAATACTTTGGCCACCTAATGAGAAGGAAAGTCTCACTGGAGAAAAGCCTAATGCTGGGAAAGATTGAGGGCAAAAGAAGAAGGGGAAGACAGAGAATGAGATGGATGGATGGATGGAGTCACTGAAGCAGTGTGTGTGAACTTAAATAGACTCCAGAGGATGGTAAAGAACAGAAAGTCCTGGAGGAATGTTGTCTATGGGTCGCGATGGGTCGGGCATGACTTTGCAACTAACAACAACAATATGTGAAGATTTCCCCTCCTTAATCCCTTCTGTGCATAGCTATTTTTTTTTTCAATGCAGATCACAGCAGTAAAAGAAGAAGAAGAATGCAAACAAGTAGAAACAAAGCATGTAAACTAGTTAAGGTTGCAGCATGGCTAAAATGGTATTTCTCAACAGATCTTATAGAGAGAGAATATGTCATCCACAGTAAATTCCACAATCTGTGGGAGATTTTCTTTCACCTTACAGTGAATCACTGTATATCAAACTTCTTTCTATTTCCCTTGATGAATTCTTGCAATCGCAGCTATTCATCTATCATTGCTACTACTGCATCTGTATCCGTTTATTAGAACGCTCATTGATTTCTAATATAACTAAATGCAAGCTGCACATTTTAGGATATGAGTGGAGGATGAGTCAGAAAAAAATGGGCAAAAGTGAGAAGTTCTAAAGTTGTAGTCAAACGAAATATTGGGAAAGGCTTTAACTGGAACGCCATAAAGCAGAACTGATAGCAAGGCTGCCAAGAAAGACATAATAGAAACATTGAGATATTTAGAAAAATGGCTCTGTCTTTGTATGCTAAAGAATTTCCTGAAAGTGACAAAAGACTTATTATATAAGAGCAGCTGGATGAGTCCCAAGGGATTTAAATGTAATATATTTAACACAAGAGAAACTTCTAAGGCTGCAGGTGCACTGCCAAGACTCTGGCTTCTGACAAAACCCACCATATTCTGAAAAAAATACCTCCTCTACTGCATGAGTAATCTTGAGTAAGCATCAGTAGGGAAGATTACTAATCTCTTTAATAAAAAATGAGGTAGATATACCTCTTTAATGATCGTGGAGTACAGGGCTATTCAGGTGGGCTTCATAGATCAGTTAAGTAAAGTTGTGCCTTAGTTTTATGCATTGCGATATTGTAAACTGTGAGCCTCTTAAAACTGGGTCATGTTCGAAGGTGCTTCTTCTGCACATTTGCAAAATCCAAGCAGGCAACCAAATTGATTTGGTTCTCATTTTAATCCAAATTGGATCTGGTTTGTACATTGATACATTTTCAAGTGTAACTGTCTTTTTTAAAAAAAACAAACCAACAAACCAACAAACCAGTATCTGCATGTGTCAAGAAATATGTTAGAAAAAATTGCAAATAAAGAAGTGGTATCATGAAGATAATTGCTTGCGAGATGTATATTTCATGGGGCAGCAGCATGTAAAAAAGATTATGCCTTTATGAAGATGTAGAGAAATGATACAATTGCTGATACCGTTCTACAGAGGAATTATTGAGTCGGTCATCTGCACCTCCATAACTGTCTGGTTTGGTTCTGCAACCCAACAAGACAGAGATAGACTTCAGAGGATAATTAGAAATGCAGAAAAAACAATTGCTACCAACCTGCCTTCCATTGAGGACCTGTATACTGCACAAGTCAAAAAGTGGGCTGTGAAAATATTTACAGACCCCCTCGCATCCTGGACATAAACTGTTTCAACTCCTACCCTCAAAATGACACTATAGAGCACTGCACACCAGAACAATGAGACACAAGAACAGTTTTTTCCCCGAACACCATCATTCTGCTTAACAAATAATTCCCTCAACACTGTCAAACTAGTTATTAAGTCTGCATTACTATTAATCTTCTCATCATTCCTATCAACCATCTCCTCCCACTGTATAACTGTAACCTTGTTGTTGGTATCCTTACGATTTATATTGACTGTTTCCTAATATGATTTGATTGCTTATTTGTTCCCTATGACTATCATTAAGTGTTGTACCTTATGATTCTTGACAAATGTATCTTTTCTTTTATGTACACTGAGAGCATATGCACCAAGACAATTTCCTTGTGTGTCCAATCACACTTGGCCAATAAAGATTTCTATTCTAGTCTAAATGTATGGCAGACTTTCTTTGAATTGAAGAGAATTGAACAAACTTGTAGTCAGAGAAAAGTGACCATTGTAGGAATACTACATCTGTCCTAGTTATGAAAAATGAATGCAGAATTTTCTGAATCTTGATTTTGGAACAGGAAGGGAAACATTGTCCTTGTAGTCTAATGAGGATTCTAGTTCTGCATTTCACTGAGACACCACTTAAGTGGAGACTACCTACATATGAACGATTGAGGACAAAAGAAGAAGGGGACTGCAGAGAATGAGGTGGCTGGATGGAGTCACTGAAGCAGTAGACGTGAGCTTAAATTGACGCCAGAGGATGTTAGAGGACAGGAAGGCCTGGAGGAAAGTTGTCCATGGGGTCGTGATGGGTCAGACATGACTTCACAACTAACAACAACAACACCTACAGATAGACATGAGACATGAGCATGCAGACAGATATGTGCAAACACTTACACATATACATATTGAACAATCACAGGGAATCTGGAGTCATCTTAATTATTTAAAGGAAATTATTTGAATCCACCTCTCCTGTCTGATTCTTTCAAAATAATGAGTGTCCTTACAGTCTTGAGTTCATGTAGACGTAAAAAGTTCAAGCATTCTTAGAACTAATTAAGCACATTTCATTATTAGGCATGACCAATTTTCTATATATATATATATATATATATGTACAGCATCTATAACTATACTGTTAGCTGTAACTATAAATATGCAACTAAAATTATAACTTCTATCATCATCATCATCGTAGCCATTGTCTATCTACTGCAGGATGAAAGCCTTTTCTGCATGCTTCCAACCAATATGGTCCTGAGCTTGCTTTTCCCAATTGGGCCTACAATACTTGTTGATGTTGTCAATCCAGCTTGTTTTAGGTCTCTTTCATGGATGCTTTTTATCATATAGGATCCATTCTATGACTGCCTTGGTCCACCTGCCCTCAGTTCTTCTTGCTATGTGATCAGCCCATTTCCATTTCAATTCTTCTACTCGCTTGATGATATTACATAATTTCATTTGTTCTATAATCCACGTGCAGATCTTTCTGTCTTGTCTTGCAATGCTGAGCATGTATCTTTCCATGGCTCTTTGTGCCACTCATAGCTTTTGAATCAATTGTGAGGTTAGTGTCCATATGTTAGAGCAGGAAGCACACCCTGATTGAAAGCTTTTCTCTTCAAGCCCAGGGGGAGGTTGTTCTTGAAAATTATGCTTAGCTTGCCAAATGCTTGCCAACCACATTTAATACACCATTTAATTTCCTTTATTGCATCACCTTCCATTGACTAAAGTATATGTAGCGGTCTACTACATCTAGTTCTTCTCCAGATATTAATTTTTCCCGTGTTATCTGGTGAATTTATTCAACATAACCAGGCTCTTTTTCAGATTTAAAAATAAGTAAAGAAATAAGCAAATAAGTAAAGAAATAAGCAAGCACGTGATTTATTGCTTGTGCGTATACAATCTCTACAATCTAGTCAACTAATCGACAGCATTAATTTGATAAGGGTTAACAGAATTCAAGAGGAATCAAACTTACGTAGATTACATGTGGGAACATAATGACTCCAGGCTGTTTCCTCTTTTGACTCCACCTCCAGGTTCTGCCATTTCTTCTCCTACAACAGGGGTCAACAACCTGCAGCTCTGGAGGTGCATGTGGCTCTTTCACCCCTCTGCTGTGGATCCCTGTCACTCAAAATATGCATCACAACCACCAATGTGCGATACCCACTGGCACATGATTTATTGAGCTTTTCAACCCTCGGTAGGCTTACCATGGATAAATCCAAAAAAAGAAAAGTTTCAGAAGAAAACAGAATGGTTAATTCAATCAGATATGCTGATTTTGTGGCCACTCAAGAAATAGTCGGCACAGGAAAGGTTTTGTGGCTCCTGGTGTTTTCTTTTCTGTGGGAAGCAGGTCCAAATGGCTCTTTGAGAATTTAAGGTTGCAGATCCCTGTCCTACAACTAACACTTCAAGTTTTCTTTATATGCTTCAGATAATTCAGAAATATTCATAGTGGTTGAGAACACACAATACTTGGCATTGCCCCTTCCTCTAATGAATGCCTATAGTATAGGCCCTATACAGTACAATGAAATATGTTACTAACATTAATATTCTAAAAGGTTATTCAATGGGTTCCATTTTATTTTACAACTTTCCTTAGTAAACAGCTTAACATTCCAAAGACTGAATAACGGCCCTACTAATTTACATGTTCTTCGCAACTTTTTCATTGTTGCCAACAATGGAGGGAAATCACTTCACTAGCAGCTCAAGAAGAAATAAATATGGTAATAATCTGTATTAATATTTTACAATAGCTAGGGCCCTTTGACAGAGCTGTAATTTTGGTAAACCTGTCATTTTTCCCCCCCTCCAGAATGGTAAGAGATAGAATTTTCACACGCAGCCCATGCATTTATTAAACATTTATTCCATTATGGTGAATTTATGAAATTGACATTGATCAAGTACACATTTCAAAATGAAAGCATACACCCACACCAATGCGTGTGTGCATCAGGTGCTGACTCAAAAAGATTAGTGCTCTGTGGAAGCTTTCCCCATACGCTCTGAAGTGTGAGTTGCTGCATATATATTACCTTGCCTTATTTATGAGACACAAATTAAAGATCCTGGCTGAGGAAAGAAAGCAGCTCTGTCCAATAAACACTTTGCATTTATGACATACTTCTTTGCATCTGATGCGAAGAGGTAGAAACCACAGAGCCTCTATTTTAAGAATCTAATTCCATTGAAGCTCTTCCCTTCAGCAGGCAAGCCCCTTTCAGAATGATGGATTTTCCACGGGGTAGGTGCTGTCAAACCTCTAGCCATGCCTGAATACACCTTGGTAATTTATTTCCTGCTTTCTTTGTGCTAATGTAATGAGCTACATCATAACTGAGTCTCAGGAAGATGTAGATGCTGTTCTTCTTATCAGCATAGTACACATCCATGTTACACAACTAAAACGATTATTAGATCTCTCTCTCTCTCTCTCTCTCTCTCTCTCTCTCTCTCTCTTTGTTTATTTATTTATTCAAAGAGTAAATGAATGGTTCCTATCATACCGGACATTTAATTGCATTTGAGCACTCAAAGCATTGTTTTATGCATATCATTAGCTGCTCTTTTTCTTCAGCTAATGAGTCACCTTACTTTTCCCGCTTTGCTAATTTGCTGGAAAAGCCCCATAATTAATGCAGTGCGAGTGAGAGAAGAGTTGTCCCCACAAATGGTGGGTAGTTTTCAGATAATGCAATTCTACTCTCTGACCCAGGTTTATCTCAGCCTCCCTCCCTCTCTCCCTCATCCTCTTTCTCGCTCAGCTGTTCCTTAGCAAGATCTTTTTTCCCATTTAAGACATTGTAATGCAGCATTATGACCTTGTGCGCTAGAGGGGAAGGACAAAGAGATTAAATGGTTTGTTAAGAAATGGCTGTATGATTTCATTTCCATGCAAATCTGATAGGCAATAGGAGGATGTACTTTGAGGCTTGATAAACATAGTGGAGCTGTCAAGTTGACAAAAAATATGATTTGTAGCCAACCAATGATTTAAGATGTTTTCTTTTCTTTGTTCTGAGATTTCTTTATCTGAGCAAACTGAGAAATCTCAGCACTGCCATAAACTCATGCATTTTCTGATCTAAGAATGTCACTTCAGTGTAAAAGTTAAGGGGTTGAACTGGAAACCAGAATACCCATGAATTCTAGTCTTTCCTTAGGCATGAAAACCACCTGGGTGACTTTGGGCTACTCTCTCTCTCTCTCTTTCTCTCTCTCTCTCAGTCCAACCGACATGACATGATCTATAATAAACCTAATAATAAATATAATTGTAAAAAATAATCGGAGTTAGATGTAAACCACCATTTTCTTCTATATAATATTCTTGCAAATAATTTTCACGAAGGTGTGCATTTTTTTTTTTAAAAAAAAGGTCTTGCAAAATTTAGAAGGCAGCAAAATCTGGCCAATAATTCTATTTGTGTTCTAATTCTGCAAGCTTCACTGATGCTGGATCATAATAAAAAGCAAACCAAGGAGATAAAAAAAAATGTGTCTGTTTATCTTTGACGTCGATGGCAAATTTTGCTAGTTTAATGGTGGTCCTAATGAAGATAAAGTTAAGCGAAAGTGATGCTTATTATGGTGATTTCCAGAAATATGTCACTGGATGAGAAGCAACAATAATGAAAGCGGTTTCTATAACAACAGATGGAGTTTTAGCTATGGTGGAATGTTAGAAGTCCTAGCTTATCAACGTCAACCATAAAGTAAGGAAGCGATAGCCACAAGGCATGTTAAAAGGCAGGGAGTTGAAAACAGTTGATTCCCTTCAAGTCAGGAAACTTCACCATCATCTTTTCAAATTGCCTTCTAGGAACCTGAGGTATCTATAGAAAGAGATGCTTCTGGTCCTTGCTGCAAAGAATAAGCTTTAACAACAGAAATTGTACTTGGTTAAATAGAGAAAATGATGTTCCACAATTTATTCTGAACTATTTTATACCAAAAATACATGCAGGACTTAGAGCAGCAAGTAGAAATCAATGGCCATCCCATGCTGGGATGCCACCGCAGCCATATCTCATGCAAGAGGACCAAACAATAATAATGTGTTTCTCCGAAAATAAGACCCTGTCTTATATTTTTTTGAACTCCGAAATAAGCACTTGGCCTTATTTTAGGGGAGTCTTATTATTTTGGGGCACATGGAACAAGATGGGGCTCCTCTTGCAATCTTACCTGATTTCCAGCTGTCTCCCTAACCCTAACCAGAGGAAATGGTGGGGACTGGCTGTGCATGCGTTTAAATATTTTTAGTGAGGGCTTATTTATGGGGAGGATATTTTCAGGGATGGCTTATTTAGCACATGCACTCAAAAGCCTGATTGGACTTATTATCAGGGGATGTCTTATTTTCGGGGAAACAGGGTAATTCATTGCTACCTAGTTTATTGCAATATTCTTTATAGATTACTGCAATGTGCTTTATAGGGGACTGTCTTTGAAGATTATTTGCAATCTATGGTTGCAATCTATGGTAACAGTGGCACCCATTGTTAAATATATCACATCTGCTTTAAACCAGTCCTGGCTTTCAATTGCTCTCTGGTTCAGTTTAAAGTATTGACTTCTAGCATAAAATGTGCAAAAGTACAACCAGTCCTCAAATTTTAACTACTTGAATTGATCCTGGAATTATGGCCATAAGTCATTACAGCCATAACTTGAGACATCATGTGATTGTATTTAAAGTTATGACCATTGTTATGATGGCTGTTAAGTGAATCCATTTAAGTAAATCCATTTTCTCCAATGGGCTTTTTTTTTTTTACAGAAACTAGAAGTAAATATTAGAAATGTGTCTCTCCCCCCCCCAAAAAAAGAAAGCTACAAATTGTAGCCAGGTGATTGAATGATTCTGCAAATAGCCATAAAGGTGAGTCAGTAGCCAAGCACTCAAAATGTGATTGTGTGATCTTGGATGGGGATGTGTGTGGCCATCTGAAAACAGGTTTTAAGTAGCTATGCGGAGATCCATCATAACTTCCAGTGGTCATTAAGTAACTGGTTCTAAGTCAAGATTAGGTTCATATCTGTACTGGTTACTTCAACTGGAACTGATCCACATAATATGATTATCTTGGGGAAAGTCTTCCATTAAAAACAATGACAGCTCTTTGGAATGGCCTTCCAGTTGAAATCAGATTAGCCCCATCAAGAAATAAGAGCTTTTTCCTTAGTGCATTTAGAATTTAAAGTTAATCATCAATTGTTTAATGTTAATCTCTTTCATTGTTTGATGTGTAGATTTAATGTGTTTTGGATGTACTGTGAATGCCTCTATACCAGTGATGACTAACCTTTGTGCCATTACGTACCAAAAGCAGGGGGAGCATGGTGGGGTCACACGCACGAGTGCCCACATCCATAATTCTATACGCCATACCTCCCCCTGTGCTCCCCCCCACTTTTGGTATGCGATGGCATGGTAGGCCTGTTTTTTGCTCTCCCCAGGCTCCAGAGCCTTTCTAGGAGCCTGGGGAGGGTGAAAACGGCCTTCCCCACCCCCACCCCCACGCCCAGAGGCCATCTGGAGGCCAGAAACAGTATGTTTTCTGACTTCTGGTGGGCCCAGAAGGCCCAAAAATCAGCTGGCCGGCGCACGCATGGTTGCCGAAGCTGAGGTCGCGTGCCCACCAATATGGCTCCACATGCCACCTGTGGCACCCATGCCATAGGTTCGCCATCATGGCTCTATACTATTCTCAAGCTGGAAATAATTATTAGAAATTAGATGGCCTGTAAATTATATAAATATATAGGGTTTTTTTAAAAAAATTGTGGTCTGGGGACCCAATGGGGTTTCCATACTGGAGGTAACTGCTGGATTGATGGTAAACCCCACCCCCCTGTTCAACCTCTGTTCTCCACCTGTCCATCTTTTGTATTCACGTTGATGTATTTTCATTGGGTTTTTTTTCATTGTTTATTGCTTATCATTGTCTTTTGTTTTTTACTTCAGTTTTGCTTACACTTGTTTTCATTTCTTCATTTTCATTGTTGTAAGCTGCCTAGAGTAGCCCCATGGTGAAATAGATGGCAAATAAATTTAACAAATAAATAAAAATGTGAGCTTTCATGAATCTTAGGTAAAGGTTCCCCTCGCACATATGTGCTAGTCATTCCCAACTCTAGGGGGCGGTGCTCATCTCCGTTTCAAAGCCGAAGAGCCAGCACTGTCCAAAGACATCTCTGTGGTCATGTGGCCAGCATTACTAAATGCCAAAGGCACACAGAGCATTGTTACCTTCCCACCAAAGGTGGTTTTTCTACTTGCATTTTTTATGTGCTTTCGAACTGCTAGGTTGGCAGAAGCTGGGACAAGTAACAGGAGTTCACCCCATTATGCGGCACTAGGGATTCGAACCACTGAACTGCCAACCTTTCGATCGACAAGCTCTTAGCCACTGAGCCACCACATCCTTATTTCATGAATCTTATGTGCCCCCAATTGACTTTCTCCCAGTAGTTAGCAACAAATATTTCTCTACAGTGGCTTGTATAAAACATCTCTTATTGATTAATTTTATTCATATGCATTTCCTATTTCTAAAACTCCCATCTCCCTAATCTTAATCAGCTATGATAAAAAAAAAGTTATCAGTTACTTCTTCCTAATTTGAGCAGTGTTTTATAGGATAGAAACATTTTTCTTATACATCATTAATTGTTCATTGCAAGTTTTCTTTGAACATTGATTAAAGTAGAGGTTTTCGGTAATCATCTGATGTCAGTTTTTCGAGTTGGGCAAAGTCAAGGATCACACACACAACAAGGATCTCAGAAATGCTTTTATGTTGTTGTAGATTACATTAATAAAATATTGACATCTTCTCCAAAACTTGCACTACCATTCGTCATGGGCATCACAGCCATTTTTTCCCCCTGAGTCTATTTCAAAGTCTCTATTTTCCTGGGACTGAGGAACCATTTCCCTACTCCTTCTCAAGGCCTCATCAGGTTTATAGTCAATTCCAGAGTTCCAGAAAACATCCAGTCCTGTTACAGATAGCAATAGCAATAGCAGTTAGACTTATATACTGCTTCAAAGTGCTTTATAGCCCGCTCTAAGGCTCAATTCAGCATGTTGCCCCCAACAATCTGGGTCTTCATTTTATCTACCTCAGAAGGATGGAAGGCTGAGTCAACCTTGAGCCATTGGGAATCAAACTCTGGCAGTCAGCTGAATTAGCCTGCAATATTGCACCACTATAGGGATGTGGTGGCTCAGTAGCTAAGATGCTGAGCTTTTCAATCGAAAGGTTGGTAATTCAGTGGTTCAAATCCCTAGTGCCGCATAATGGGGTGAGCTCCCATTACTTGTCCCAGCTTCTGCCAACCTAGCAATTCGAAAGCACGTAAAAAATGCAAGTAGAAAAATAGGAACCACCTTTGGTGGGAAGGTAACAGCATTCCATGTGCCTTTGGTGTTTAATCATGCTGTCCACATGACCATGGAGACGTCTTCAGACAGCACTGGTTCTTTGGTTTTGAAACAGAGATGAACATCGCCCCCTAGAGTGGGGAGCGACTAGCACATATGTGCGAGGGGAACCTTTACCTTTACCTTTACCTTACTGCATCACTGCACCACCATGGCACATGGCTCATGGCCACAGACCACCACGACTTAACTCAAGACTTAAATCATAACATTTCTTCAAGCCTTCTCAGACCCCCTGTGATGATATCATGGGCCCCAGGGGTTTGCAGGCCACAGGTTGAAAACAGCTGCTTTACAGCTGTTTCTCTGAGCAAGTTTCACTGTCAGCATATTGTCCCCCAACAATCTGGGTCCTCAATATACCAACTATTTTACTAACCTCAGAATGTTCCAGTTTAACTCAGTGCCTGGATCTGGATGGGAAAAACACATTCTAGATCACAGGTGTCAAACTCGATTGCATCACATCACATGACGTATCGTGACTTTTTTTTGCCTTTGTGGAGCCAGGGTGGGCGTGGCCTATACATCTGGCCCGTGAGCCACCAGTTTGACAGCCCTGTTCTAGAGAGTAAAAACAAAAGCAATCATTCTGTTGTTGTTTTTTCACAATAATTAGATCAAATTTGAATAAAATATGTTTTATACTGAGGCTGCGGTAGATAGATATAAATTCAAGAATCCTCTTATATTTGATTTTTTTCTTTTAAAAAAGCAGCTATGTCTTTATTGTTGTTTGAAGAACAGTTATAGCAGAATTAGGAGTACCCTATATTGTGGGAACAAGCAGCAGGAAAAGTTATGTGTGGAAGGAATAATCATATCCCTCCTTATTGTTGAGGTTGTCAAGCTGAGGAAGATGTGCAAGTGATTTAATTCCTTTTCGTAATATAAATCAGTCACCGCTCCAGGTTGGTAAGCTAATGAACCTCATAAAACATTGTTTTCATAATTGCTGAGGATGAGATATGGAACAACAAAGTGAACCAAAGTGAACAATAAAGAACAAATTTTGACCCCCAATATACCTTTGCCCTCGAGAATGTGCTCACCAGAATAACCATTGTGACTTACTAATAAAGATTATTCCGATTTGAGAACATAGCTCAATATTGAGTGTTTGGCTTGGCTAAGAAATAATCTTAGTTGGAATTTTAATTGCTGCAATCTGAGAAATATATAGGATTTTTTTTTAATGGGAATTTAAATCTGCCTAAGCCTCTCCTCTGACTTCAGTGAGTAAAATTTTAGGTTTGAGATAAACTATTTTCTGTCTCAATAAGCTTTCCCCATTTATAAGAAGAAGAATACTTTTAAAATAATCCATGTCCGTTTTATTGCTAAAAGAACTACATAGGTGTTCCAAAATATTGAGTTTGACTCAAGGAAGATTTTTTTTTCTCACTTAAAGAATAATTAAGTCATGGAGAATGAGTAACTTTTCTCCAGTACTACATTTTAATACAGTATGCATTTGTGTATGGGTAGTATCTGTTTGTTGGGTTATAACTTGGATGGAGAGAACATATAATTGCTTAACTCCATCTTATATTAAAATTGCCTTGGCTTTTATGGGCATTTCTTATTATCATTCTTGGACATCATAGCTAATGACCTATTCAGATAATAATCTGGTTCTAGCCACCTTTATGACATTGTGTTTTCCTTTTCCTTTTTCTCATATTGTTTCTTCTTCTTCTTCTTCTTCTTCTTCTTCTTCTTCTTCTTCTTCTTCTTCTTCTTCTTCTTCTTCTTCTTCTTCTTCTTCTCCTCCTCCTCCTCCTCCTCCTCCTCCTCCTCCTCCTCCTCCTCCTCCTCCTCCTCCTCCTCCTTCTGCTTCTTCTTCTATTGCTCCTGCTCCTGCTCCTCTCCTGCTGTCTATTTTCCTCTGGACAAGTCAGTCAGCATTCCAGTTCCAGCTTCAGAAAAGTCAATCAGTTCTCATTTGCATGGATTGTTTACAAACAAACAAAAAAACCCCTCATAATGTAATAAAAAAGTTTTAGATTACCTCTTTTCTCTCCAATTCAGAATTTAATTAATGTATCCACTGAAGACCAATTTATTTTAACAGCCGACATTTCAGGTACAGTAAGTGTTCACAGGAAATTGCTTGAACCAATTTCAGCTTTAATCTCACAAATGTTGTGGGTGAGCTTTATATTGTGCGAAATTATTAATTTGTTTAGTTATATTATAGTAACTTAATTGCTGTACTTATATTCCAGGATACAGTTTCCCTCTGTAAATATTTGATAAATTTAGTCCATGACTTCAAACCATTATTTTAACATTTTATACTTAGACTCCACAAATTAAGCAGCTTGCTTTGCTCCCTTCCATGTTAATTTGTTTTAGTCTTTAAATAAAAGTAAAAACCATACAGAACCTAATGTTTTATTTTATCTTGATGTTCGTAATCGTGGGCAATTGAAAACAAAAGTGGAAGTATGCTACGATAGATATCACCTCCTGGTGATTAAGGTATTTATTTAGCCATTATTATTCAGATGTTTTATTTTGCTTTGTTTTGTTTTATTTTGTGGGTGAAGACAATAAGCATTTTATTTTATTTTCATCTTGGTGGTAGCGCAGTGGTTAGAGTGCAGTACTGCAGGCTACTTCTGCTGACTGCCGGCTGACTGCAATTTGGCAGTTCAAATCTCACCAGGCTCAAGGTTGACTCAACCTTCCATCCTTCTGAGGTGGGTAAAATGAGGACTCAGATTGTTTGGGGCAATAGGCTGACTCTGTAAACTGCTTACAGAGGGCTGTAAAACAGAATATAAGTCTAAGTGCTATTGCTATCTTAAATAAGTTCGGGAGTGGGGAAAATTGGTGGTGTGTGCTTCAAAGTAAAGTATTGTTCTCCAGCAACTACTATTTGAATTACCGAGAACACATCTGGGGCCAAAAATAACAATTGCATTCATTCATTTTTATTTAAAAGATATAAACTCCACATCTTTAATCAGAGTGACTGATATAATAACCATCCAGATTGGCAGTTCTTATCCTCAGACCTATGACCTAAAAGACATGACCCCAAAGGAAAAGCAGACGGGGAAAAGAAAACATAACTTATGCAGTAGTTCTTAATATTATGCAGTTCAAAACAAGGTCCAATTAAAATGGAAATCTTTGCTTCAGTACGGTTGACATAACCTTAACACTCCCAGAACGGTTACTCTTCATGTTGCTGTTCCTCACAGAGTTGTGCTAGGTTAAACTAAAATGATGGACAATTAGGGGGAAAAAACATTTCTTGTGACCCATTCCTAAATGTCAATATCACACAGGAAAAGAACTTGGTTGTCAGGCGTGCCTCCATTCAAAACTCAAGAAAGAAAAACCCCAACTCCATGTTTGTAGAGAAAGGTACTTTTACTGCGTATGAACTGATAGCAATGAAAGAAAAGCAAGATCTGAGGCTAAAGGCGTGAAAATTACATATTGAAAGTATTCCAAAAATACTTTCTCCCAAGGACCCTGGCTGAATGTCCAATCCCCAGCCCCCGTGGAGTCAGGTGGGGTGCATCTTCAGGCGGCCCCATCCATAAGGTATGTCGGGACCGTTGACCTTGACTGGGTATAAACAAGTCCATTTAGCTGTGCAGGAGACAATGAGAGCATCCCTCCCTTTTCCTTCCTTTTCGGTCACATCACAAGACATCTCCACCAGCTCAGTTCCCCACCCAAATACCTATTCCTCCCTGCCCCTCCCCCATTACTATGGCAGCTGATAGCAAACAAGCATCATAGAGGCTGACATTGGTAATGTTAGAATAGAATAGAATAGAATTTTTTATTGGCCAAGTGTGATTGGACACAGAAGGAATTTGTCTTGGTGCATATGCTCTCAGTGTACATAAAAGAAAAGATACATTCATCAAGAATCATAAGGTACAACACTTAATGATAGTCATAGGGTACAAATTAGCAATCAGGAAACCCTATTAATATAAATTGTAAGGATACAAGCAACAAAGTTACAGTCATACAATTATAAGTGGAAGGAGATGGGTGGTGTGAATGATGAGAAGATTAATAGTAGTGCAGACTTAGTAAATAGTTTGATAGTGTTGAGGGAATTATTTGTTTAGCAGAGTGATGGCATTCGGGAAAAAACTGTTTTTGTGTCTAGTTGTTCTGGTGTGCAGTGCTCTATAGCGTCATTTTGAGGGTAGGAGTTGAAAGAGTTTATGTCCAGGATGTGAGGGGTCTGTAAATATTTTCACAGCCCTCTCTTTGACTCGTGCAGTATACAGTTTATGTGTATGTGCAACGTTTGGAGAAATGCAGATAGCCCAAGTGATTTTATTCAGCATAATTGAAATTCTGAGAATTTCCAAGTGTCTCTTTATCAATGCAATGGAAATACTGAACATTATGGTTCAAGTTTTTGTTTTTTTAATGAAGTACTCATTTTAAAGAGTAATAGTACTCTTTTAAACAAGAACAATTGATGTATTTTATTCACCTATTTTCTTTTTCCTAATTTTTACCCATTCTTGCTGATACCTATCAATTGAGTTTAGTGTTAACCTTTCAGAATACTTTAAATCTATGCAGTGCAAAACTCTGAATTTATTCACGGTAGTTTTTCAAGGCTGTCACAGAATCTCATTTCCTCATTCTGCAGAGAGGTTGCTGTCATTTTCTTGTACCAAAGTGATTTCATCAGTTTAGCTAAAATGGTGTAGGAAGCTCAACCCTCCTAGAAGAATGAAATATTTGGGGAAATATTAAAAAGGCAGGATAGAATATTTCCCCTAAATGAGAAATGGGAAAAATCTTAAAAGAGGCCGAAATCAGCCCCAGTTTCCCTGCCCCAAGTAGAAACTGAGGAGGCCAGTTTTTAGAAATGCAAATTTGCTAATCCATTCAGAAAGACTAGGCTAATCTATTCACAAATACCTTTAGGAATTAAGATGGGATTAAGGCAGGAGATGATCTCTACTCCATTTATTAAAAAAAGTGGAAGCAATACTGGTACATTAAGAAAGGAAGGCTAGAGGCAATAGATAACAGGATAAAATCAATTACAGATGATTTACAGGATTAGGACTAAGGAAGTAATAACTAAGACTTGTCATGAGCCTTTGTGAAACAGGTAAAACCAATCAAAAAATAAAAACACACAAAACAAGCCTCCAGAATGCTGTTAAAACTGTATAAAAGCCCATGTATAAGTAAAACCACTTGTTCAGCTGACCCAGGACCACATGCTGTCTTTGTGTGGTTCTATTCACCAATAAATAGACCAGTGGTGGGTTTCAATTTTTTTTACTACCAGTTCTGTGGGTGTGGCTTGGTGGCATGGCATGGCTTGATGGGTGTGGCTTGATGGGCGTAGCAAGGGAAGGATACTGTAAAATCTCCATTCCCTCCCCACTCCAGGGGAAGGTTACTGCAAAATCCCCATTTCCTCCCAATCAGCTGGGACTCGGGAGGCAGAGAACCCTGGTGGCGCAGCAGACTAAAGCACTGTTATTAACATCAGCTGCCTGCAATTACTGCAAGTTCAAATCTCACCAGGCTCAAGGTTGACTCAGCCTTCCATCCTTTCTAAGGTAGGTAAAATGAGGACCCAGGAGAGATCTCGAGGGGGGCGGTGGGGTGGGGAGGGGAGAGGAGAGGAGAGGAGAGGAGAGGAGAGGAGAGAAGAGAAGAGAAGAGAAGAGAAGAGAAGAGAAGAGAAGAGAAGAGAAGAGAAGAGAAGAGAAGAGAAGAGAAGAGAAGAGAAGAGTTCTTTTTCACTCTTCAGAAATAGCACTGACATATTAAGGGCCTGAGTGGCATAGGAGGCTAATGCCTCCTACTAAGGCAGCATTTAACATCCAGCTGCCTGCAATTACTGTGAGTTCAATTCTCACCAGGCTCAAGGTTGACTCGGCCTTCCATCCTTTCTAAGGTGGGTAAAATGAGGACCCAGTTTGTGGGGGCAATAAGCTGACTTTGTATAAATATACAAAAGTATGAAGGCTATTGCTTAACGCATTGTAAGCTGCCTTGAGTCTCTGGAGAAGGGTGGCATATAAATCAAATAATAAAAAAATAGATGGGGGTAGGGCCAGTCAGAATTTTTACTACCAGTTCTCCGAACTAGTCAAAATTTCCACTACTGGTTTTTTAGAACTGGTCAGAACCTGCTGAAACCCACCTCTGAAATGAACCCTCTTTCCAATCAGCCTCCAGCCTCCATTTTATTTCCAGCATCTTTCTCCCAACTTGGAACTAAACCAGATGGATTTTCCTTCCAACGACAGCATAGCCAAGTTTTTCTAGTTGTGGAGTTTACTGGAAGAAACAAAACTCCAATCTTACAAAGCTTGCTAACCATTTTTTTTAATTAATTGTAGGCAGAAAGCCAAATTCTAGTTTCTCACTAACTAAAAAGCTGTGCTGGTCAGAAACAAATTCTGTAGAGACAAAAGTCAAATAATGAAGATAACAAGCCAAAAGAAGAGGCTAAGAAGGCATAGAGGAGAAGGAGAAGCTGTGGATTTATAGAAATCCTTGCAGATTTGCAGAACATTGGCTGAAACATTTCACATTGCATTATTTTGCAGTCTAAATTCTTTCCATGCTAATTACTGTAAAGAGGATTGTCTGATTATTAGAATTATTTTTTTCAAAGCTTGCCAAATGCATTCAGTGCCTCCAAAGCATTCTGACACATTTGAAAAATCAAAATCCTGATTTTCAAGATTTATATATTCATAATGAATGAATTTTCGCAGGAGTACATTTATTTTTAAAGCATATTATTATTTGTTTTAAATATGGACTTTAAACATTCTAAATCATCTTTTGTTATGAAGCCTTGGATTTATACAGGCAAAACTAATGCAAACTACAGGAAATAGAAGAATGAAAAGAAAAAAGGAAGGAAGGAAGGAAAGGAAGGAAGGAAGGAAGGAAGGAAGGAAGGACAGAATATAATTTTCCAATTCATCAAAAAGTATATACAATTTTAACAACTAATCAATGTTCAAAAGAAGGGGAGGAATCTCTCCATACCACATTCCATTTCTTATGGATTAAAAAAAACCCCATCAACTCTTATTGTCCTGTCCTAGACAGCAAAATTCCATTACTCATTATTAGAAATAACAACATACAGTAGCTATTTTAATCTTGATCAAATAAACACACATTATATTCCTTCCCTTTACATTTAAAAATCTTAATCATTACTTCCTTCGAATAATATCCTACAGCTTCTTTCTTTTTCATTTTTCTTTGTCCTTTCTTACAAAATTATTCAGAACTTAACAGATCCAGTATCCAATATCCAAATCACTCTTTTCATCTGCCACTTCCATATCCATTTTAATTATAAAATGTCAATCAGTTTCATCCATATATCCAGCATAGCGACATTTTCCCACATCATTGTTGTAGCTTGTCATTTTTAAATATACTTTCAGAATGGATTTTAAAATTAAATTCACTTTCAGTCTTTTGTAGGGAAACTTGTTCTTTGTAATTGTAATCTTTAGTTTCTTCTGGCTCCTCTAGTATCTAACATTCAAATTCCCATTTTATCATTATTTCTTTTAACAATTCATAACAACCACATTTTCCCACAGGAGAGATTCTTATTATTAATTTCAAAATCATATTTAAAATCCATCTGAATCTTTAAATGGTTGTCCAATCTCTTCTTAAGAACCTCCAGTGACAGAGCACCAGAGTGACAGTGGAGGCAAGTTGTTCACCTGATTAATTGTTCTGTCAGGAAATTTCTCCTTAGTTTTACATTGCTTCTCTCCTTGATTAGTTTTCCATCTATTGATTCTTGTCTTGCCTTCTGGTGCTTTGGAGAATTGGTTGACTACCTTTGTTTCATGGCAACTCCTTAGATATTAGAACACTGCTATCATGTCATTCCTAGTCCTTCTTTTCATTAAAGTTAATCATGCAATAATTAACCCAATGTTAATGCAACCTAAGACTGCATTGGCTTATTTGGCAGCTGCGGCACACAAATTATATGGCATGCTTTTCTTGTTCAGATTTAAACCCGAAATAACAAATAAATCCTATCTGGATCCACATCGTATTCTCAATACACTTCTTCCCTTTCTTTTATTCACTTCCTCATGTAGTCCCTGCTGGTGGAAAAATATTGGATGTAAGAGAATTGTCCTGACTACTTCTTTTAGCACTGCTGTTCAGCATCAATCATAAAAACCATGAATAGAAGGGAAATTGAAGATAATTTTTGCTTTAGTGCAGCAGTAGAAAAATAATTATGTGAATGACAGAATAATGATTAAAAACTGAAGCTTAGGTAGGCTGACGGTTGCATGCCTGTGGTTGGGAAGGGTCACAAATATTCACATGGAGTAATGGATGACACAGGCTAGTTGTAAAATCATGAAGCCACTGGGAAAACTGTCAACAAGAACAATACAATATATTTTCCTGGCTTTTAAAAAGAGTGAAATTTAGATTACATTTCTGACCATTGTATGTTTATTTTGTTAAGAAAGTGAATCTTATCTCATATTCCATTAACACCTCGGGGTAGCTTTCATAAATGCAATGAGAAAATCAGCAATGATCATCTCCCAAAACACCAAACAAATATTAAAGCATAAAATACATCAAACACAACTCTAATGGTAAAAGGTTGGATGAATAAACATTTGAACTCTCCCTATATATTACAACAAGAAGGAATTCTGCCTCAACAACAGCTAAAGAAAACAACAACATGTAGATTTAAAACCTGAACTGTTCCTACTGGGTATTTTACCAGAGAAATTTAGTAAAGAAAATATATATTTGATTATACATGTCATAAGTGCAGTGAGGATAGCATTTGTGCAAAGATGGAAAGCAGAGATAATCTCTACAGAGGGAGAAGTAATTAAGAAAATATTCAATTGTGCAGAAATGAATAGATTGACTTTGACAATTAAAGAAAGAGAGGAATCAGAATATTTTGAGATATGGGGGCAATTTTACCATTGGTTAGAGAAGGAAGATAGATAGATAGATAGATAGATAGATAGATAGATAGATAGATAGA
>WNWU01000063.1:11396164-11419052 GCA_012654045.1 Ptyas mucosa
ATAGATAGATAGATAGATAGATAGATAGATAGATAGATAGATAGATAATATGTATTAAATGGGGGAGAAATGTTACAATAAATGAAATGATAATATTAAGATATGATAAAGATTGGAGGAGTAAGAAGAAGACACAAAAGACGTACTTCGATGATACACTGAATGATTGCTTATGTATTGTATGTTTGTCTATAAAATAAAAAAAAATAAAAACAAACAACTAAAGAAAACAAAACAGAAATCACTGGTTATGTTTAGATGTAAGGAAGGATCACTAAACGTATTGAGTGAAGATGTGAGAAAGGAGTCCATTCAATGGGAATAACTTCTGAGCATCAGGAACAGAATCTTGAAAAAGAAACAAGCAGCCAGCGTGTTTATTTCATTCGGGAGAATATATGACACCTGTAAGTGGTACCACTGAGCATAAGATATTTTATTCTAGGCCATCTTCAATACTTGTATCAGCTTCAAGGGCCACCTCTCAAAGAATATACTACAATAATCCAAGTTTAGATTGTCAGCATGCAGCAAATTTGTTACAGATGCCAAATGTCTATCCTGCAGGTTGCAACACAGCAGATTTATTATTAGAAGCTGAAGAAAACCTTTTCTCCTTACAACAGAAGATGTACGGTTGTAAGTGAATATACTGTACAGAATCCAGAAAGAGCTTCTTCCCCAAAAGAGGTTGTGACCCAATGGCAAGCATATCACCTAAATCTTGAAGCACATCTTCAATGTATCAATCGTTGGAACATAAACTCCGATAATTTTCATATTAAAATTATTCATGCATGTTGTTCATGCAGTCAACTTATATCCAGGGGTGGGTTGCCGGGGGTTCACAGGTGTTCGGGAGAACCTCTAGGTAAGATTCTGTGCAGTTCAGAGAACCCTGAAATCCCAACTCCTGGCTGGCCCCTCCCACCCCATCTTTCCCAGGAGTCCCCACATGGCCCGTTTTGGATGAAGGTAAGTGCAGGGCATGGAGGGTTGGGGAGGGTGAAAAATGGGCCTACCAGAAGTTTGGGACAGACGGAAATGGGTCTGTCTCCAGAGCCTGGGGAGGCCATTTTTGCCTTCCTGGAGGCTCAAGAAAAGCCGCTGGAGCCCAGGGAGGGCAAACCCCCCCCCACCATGGTGCAGTAGGCTGACTAGGTCACGCCCACCATGGCCACGCCCACCCAGCGCCCGGGCAGAGAACCCCTTGCTAAAATTTTTGAAGCCCACCCCTGCTTATACTTATGAACACTGATTGTATTTCATGCTATGTCCCTCCTGACTATGAAAACACCATGTCTTCTGCTTGTTTGTATGCAGTTGAAGTTGCTTTATGTCCAGTATGATCTTCTGACTGAAAGGGTTCAATACCAGCCCATTTGAATTTACTGATGCATAAGAAATTAGTATACAGCTGTTTCACCTTTCACTATATTGAGTTTTCCACATTCAGGCTCCCGCTATAATTTTGCAGCTACTGATATTTTTTTCCTCTCTATGCAGAAACTTCATCAACTTGACATCCTCAAAGCTTTATTTTAGCCTGTGATGAACTCCATTGGGTCATGGTTTTCTTAATAAAATGCAAGGGTGTTTTGCCGATGCCTCCTAATGTACAGTAAGATATCGTGCTTTGTTGGTGTCACTAAATAGCAATAGCAATAGCACTTAGACTTATATATCACTTCACAGTGCTTTACAGCCCTCTCTAAGCAGTTTACAGAGTCAGCATCTTGCCCCCAACAATATGGGTCCTCATTTTACCCACCTCAGAAGGATGGAAGGCTGAGTCAACCTTGAGCCTGGTGAGATTCAATCTGCCAAACTGCTGGCAGCTGGTGATCAGCAGAAGTAGCCTGCGGTACTGCACTCTAACCTCTGCGCCATCGCAGCTCTTTGATGATCATCAGCTTCCAATATCTTCCTCTATCACTGCTGCCCAATATAGATTTCTGTTTACTTTAGCTGGGCAGTTGAGATATATGGCCATCATATTTTTGGTCACCCAGATGAGATCTCTTAGTATACATTTGCTATACACCTCTTGATATACATTTGTGCTATTCTTCACTTGCTGTATCCCTCCAGGAATAGTTCTTTGCCATGATGATACAGCACCACAGCATAGAACATAGAATAATAGAGTTGGAAGGGACCTCAAAGGTCTTCTAATCCAACTCCCTTTTTGAGCAGGAGAACCTATACCATTTTCAGACAAATGGTTATCCAGTTTCTTTTTGAAAGTCTACAATGATGGAGCAACCACAACTTCTGAAGACAAGCTATTCTATTGGTTGATTGCTGCCACTGTTAGGAAATTTCTCCTTAGTTCTAGGTTGCTTCCCTCCTTAGTTGGTTTCCACCCATTGCTTCTTGTCTTGCCTTCGGGTGCTTTGGAAAATAGTTTAATTCCCTTGTCTTTGTATGAGCCTCTCAAATATTGGAACAGTGCTCCCATGTCACCCCTAGTCTTTCTTTTTATTAGACTAGACATATCAAATTCATGTAACCATTCTTTATATGTTTTAGCCTCCAGCCACCTAATCATTTCTGTTGCTCTTCTCTGCACTCTTTCCAGAGCATCAACATCCTTTTTGTATTGTGGTGGCCAGAACTGGATGCAGTATTCCAAGTGTAGTCTTACCAAGGCCTTATAAAGTATTAATATTTCATGTGATCTTGATTGTATTCCTCTGTTAATGCAGCCCAGGATTGCATGGGCTTTTTTGGCGGCTGCTGCACACTGTTGGCTCATTTAAGTGATTGTTCACTAGGACTTCAAGTTATGGGCATTAAGCCAAGTTTCATCTAGACTATATCTATACAGCACGTAGGGTGAGGTGTATATAGATCAATTAGAGCGATTGACTGTTGATCAATATAGATAAATTAATTGTTCTGCCAATCCTGACAATTAAAACAATTAATCAGTGGAACAACTTGCCTCCAGAAGTTGTGAATGCTCCAACACTGGAAGTTTTTAAGAAGATGTTGGATAACCATTTGTCTGAAGTGGTGTAGGGTTTCCTGCCTAAGCAGGGGGTTGGACTAGAAGACCTCAAAGGTCCCTTCCAAGTCTGTTATTCTATTCTATTCTAATTTATGCATAGTATCACCCTTCCCAGGGGGTTTACAAACAGATTAAAATAGCAGCAGCTAAAAATTCAAAAGTAGTACTAATTTCTAAACAGCAATTAATAAATAGTTGAATAAAACCAGAAGTGAAATTAATTCAAAAGCTCCAATGAAGTGTAGCGGTATTGTTTAAATACCAGCATATTAAAAGAGGGCTCAAGAAAATATGGATGTCTTTAACTGGCTCTGAAAAGATAATAAAAAAGGTTTGCAGCAGAGCTCATTAAGAAGAGTTTTTGAGAACTAGCAAACACTATTCAAAACCAAGAACAAACCTTAATGAGAAGGTGACTTGGACTTAGCAGCAATACAGTAGAATAGAACAGAATTCTTTATTGGCCAAGTATGATTGGACACTCAAGGAATTTGTCTTTGGTACATATGCTCTCAGTGTACATAAAAAGACAAGATACATTCATCAAGCATCATAAGGTACAACACTTAATGTTAGTCATAGGGTACAAATAAGCAATCAAAACATACTAGGAAACAATCAATATAAATCGTAAGGATACAGCAACAAGTTACAGACATACAGTTGTAAGTGGGAGGAGATGGTTGATAGGAATGATGAGAAGATTAATAGTAATGCAGACTTAATAACTAGTTTGACAGTATTAAAGGAATTATTTGTTTAGAAGAGTGATGGCATTCGGGAAAAAACTGTCCTTGTGCCTACTTGTTTTGGTGTGCAGTGCTCTATAGCGTTGTTTTGAGGGTAGAAGTGGAAACAATTTCTGTCCAGGATGCAAGGGGTCTGTAAATATTTTCACAGCCCTCTTTTTGACTCGTGCAGTATATAGGTCCTCAAAGGCAGGTTGGTAATAATTGTTTTTTCTGCAGTTCTAATTATCCTCTGAAGTCTGTGTCTGTCTTGTTGGGTTGCAGAACCAACCCAAGTTATAGTACACAAGAAGAAATATCATTTAAGATACTGTAATTTCAAAAGAATTTTTTTAGGTTAAAATCAGTTCTTATATTAGAAATATAAATGAATTGGAAACATGGAAGAAGGCACAATGCTGGTGTAATATAATCTTAACGCCCAATTTTAATCAAAACACTTATCATTCTATAATATAGTAACAGACATATTTTTAAAGTAGCCCCATACATCACTCTGATGATTGCCTTCAATGCTATGAGCCATTCAAGTTACCCAAGCTCTATATTCTGGTTGCAATATTAGACCATCGTGATTTTTTTTTTTGAATTATTGAAGTTAGGTTTGTGTGTGTGTGTGTTTTCCTAATTAGAGGTGCATGAAAGTGGAAAAAAACAATTACCAATGTTATTTTGGTTGTTGCTGCTACTGGTGCTGCCATTTGAGAGAGAATGAGTTCCACAATGGCTTTTACTCAAGCAGAACATTAGCTAGCACATTGGCTGAATGGGTGATTTGATGCATGTGGACACCTGTTCCTCTCATGATAAAGGTAGATCTACAAGCAGGCACAAGCTACGAACTTGAAAATGGACAGAGCCACTAATATAAGTATACTGTATCAGTGCTTTAGAAGGTTTAATTCAGGGGTGAAATGCTCCCGGTTCGGACCGACTCGGGTGAGTAGGTAGCGACGGTGGCGGGCAGTTCGGAGAGCCGTTAGCAAAAATCCCTGCCCCCGCCCCCCATGCACAGCTGAGCCGCGCGATCAGAGCCTTTTTTTCCTTTTAAATGGCTCTGGCGATCCAAGCTCTGACGATCCAAGCTCAGTTGCCTGCTAATCAGACAACTCATCTTGGATCGTCACAGCCATGTAAAAGAAAAAAAAAAACTTTTTTCCTTTTAAATGGCTCTGACAATCCCGCCCCCTCCCTCAGCTTGCTTAACTTAGCTGCCGATCGCAACGCCTTGCTGTAATCCCTGCAATCGATTGCATCAGCAAGCAACTGACTCTCCCTGCCTGCAATCAAGCAAGCAGGGAATTGTGGACTTCAACTCCCAGAATTCCTCAGCCAGCAAAGCAAAGCTGGTTGAGGAATTCTGGGAGTTGAAGTCTACAAGTCTTAAAGTTGCCAAGGTTGGAGACTCCTGTTCTCTTGGGTAAGTTTTTTTCCCCTTTGGGAGCTTTAAAAAAAGAGTTAATTGGGGATTTTTTTAGTTGTTCTTTTTTTAGACCTAGCCATTTAAAGTTTAGGAAGTTTTAAATTTAGCTGCTTTTATATAAAAATAAAAATAAATAAAAATAAAATAATATTTATGCAGCTTTCTGAGATTTAGTGTGTTTCTGTAGTGTTTCACTCTAACTATACAAACACACAAAATCTCACAAAGCTGTATGTGGAATTTTGTGTGTGTGTGTAAAGTGTGAAAGTTGGTTTTTTGGGCTTTTTGTGGCTCTATGAGGTTCCTGCTTGTTGCGGGGGCCATTTTGGGTCTAGCACAGCTGCTTTTACATTGTGGATGAGCCAGTTGTGTTGTGTTGTGTGTGTGTAAAGTGTGAAAGTTGTTTTTTGGGGCTTTTTGTGGCTGTGTGAGGTTCCTGCTTGTTGCAGAGGCCATTTTGGGTCTAGCAGAACTGCTTTTATATTGTGGGTGAGCCAGTTGTGTTGTGTTGTGTTTTGTAGGTTAAAAAAGGGCAAAGAAGTGACATTGACTTGGCCACGCCCATCTGACCAACAAGCCACACCCTCCCAGTCACCTTACCACCAAGCCACACCGACTAATTAAGCCACGCCCACAGAACCGGTAGCAATTTTTTTTAGATTTCACCCCTGGTTTAATTGGAAGAAATTGAAAATCAGAAGAACAGTGATTTGCTGTCCTAGTCAGAGCTTTCTCCCTTGAAGATAGTAAAAAATCCCATTTTCTGTTAATTCAGAAAATGGGGTAATTTGCATTCATTTGTAGATTTCACTTTAATTCTAACCTGATTCACACCAAAGCTTTGTAAAACCTAGCTTATGTCCTTTGTAAAACCTAGGAAATAATATGTCTGTCTGTCTCTCTCTCTCTCTCTCTGTTTCTCTCTCTCTCTCTCCTTTTTGGAAGGGGGGGGGAGATACAGTTTCAAGTCTTAGTCATTAAAAATGGATAAAGTTGTGTTTAAACACAGAAGCAAGTCTCAGGCCAACATTTTTTTTTCACCGCAAAGTCTCCAAAAACAAAAAAAAAAAACTTATGTAGATGTGATAAATTTTTGGCCACCTATTTGATGACTCACTGTAGCTGTCCTTCCATGTAAGCATCAGATTAACTGCCAGGAATCCAATTACTTTTCAAAGGACAAGATGGCATATAGAGTCATCTCTTTAGAGACTGGTGATAAGTGAATCAGCACAGAGCAGCAATAGTCATGCAGGTCAACTTTGTGTCATAACCAATTCCAGCAGGGCTATATGTATTTGTGAACATTAGAAGTTTTGCTCATGTTTAAAACGGGGGGGGGGGGGGGGGGCATCCCAGGTCAATCATTACCCAGAAAAATTTGTTGCACAAGCTTCCATGCATTTATTGTCCTCTATATGGATTGGGCCACAACTAAGAATTTTCTGATGGCGGGTTGATCTTGGTTAAATATTTCAACACTTTTACCCCAAGAAATATAGACTGTATTAGGATAAAAAAAACCTTAGACTGTAGGATTTTTTTGGTTTTTTAAATGAGGGAGAAGGAATAGCTTGACTGACAAAATAGGAAGGAGGCTTATAAAATGATGAATGACCCAGAAAGAATAGAAATATAAAGTTATTTATCTTTTTCCTAACATTAAACATGGTGTTCATCTAATGACACTAAATGGCAAATAAATTATGGGTTTCTGTTATACAAGACAGAATATGCCGTACAACCTGGAATTTAAAGCAAGGATTAGATAAATTCAGGGAGGAATGATTAACAGTGATAAATTAGGAGAGCTAAATAGCATTTCCATATTAATTGGAGCATACAAACAACAAGAAATTGCTATTAACTTTGCACTTAAATATCTTGATGGTAAAATTCCAGGGGACTCTGTCTGATCCCAAATGAAAGAATAGTAAAGAGAAGGGTGTATATTTAAAGGGAAAAACATGAAAGATATGATGATGTTTAGCTTTTAAAGCCTATTCTGTATATACAATAATAGAGGTGTGTAAATTCATCACATTCAAACAGGTTGGTGTAAAGTTCAGGGTAGTTTGTTCCAAAACCACTGGTAGCATCCTGTCCTTTCAACAATTTTGTAAGCCTTTCTAGTTGGAAAAAAAGAGCATTTTGAACCTGAAATGGAATATATACTGAATTTGAAATTCAGTTGTAATATCTACAAATCTGCAACAAAAAACAATTATATATGATTTAGACTTTATGATTTGATTAGTTTTGTCAGTAATCCATAGTATTTCTGATGCAGAATCCATGCTTGAAAAACACAGTGAAGCATTGAGATATATAAATTAGTGGTCTGAAATCAGAACTGACGGCACTGAATATATCAAGAGGATAAGTAGATCGTCATATATAATCACTCCTTTACAGTTGCTGCCACCCTGATGCATGCAAGAATAATTATTATCCTTGTAGTACTAAGTGATTGCAGATTTACAACACTGTCAAAACTAGATTTTATCTTCCCGATTTTCTTGCTGTTTTTATTTAATGTACTAGTCATGTAATCTGTTTCTCGGTATATCTCTCTTCTAGTCTTTATTTGGCGTCTTTCTTGTAAGCCAGAAGGGTCTTTCCAACACTCAGTAAGACTGTATGGTATGTCCCAAAATTGATTTTTTTCAAGGGGCAACTGGACTTCCTGGTTTTTCTTTGAAGACATTTAACGTCTCATCCAAGAAGCTTCTTCAGAGCTGAAGAAGCTTCTCGGATGAGAAGCAAAATGTCTTCAAAGATAAACCAGAAAGTCCAGTTGCCTCTTTTTTTAAAAAATTTGATTTATATGCCACCCTTCTCCGGAGACTCAAGGCGGCTTACAGTGTGTTAAGCAATAGCCTTCATACTTTTGTATATTTTATACAAAGTCAGCTTATTGCCCCCACAATCTGGTCCTCATTTCACCTACCGTAGAAAGGATGGAAGGCTGAGTCAACCTTGAGCCTGGTGGGATTTGAACTTGCAGTAATTGCAAGCAGCTGATTTTAATAACAGTGAATTAGTCCACTGCACCACCAGGACTCCTCTTGCGCCACCAGGACGCCTCTTGAAAAAAACATCTTTGGGGCAACCATGACATGGATGGCTGAGAATCTCCATAGGCACTTTATTCAATGCATATTTTTCAATGTCCTTTAGACATTTTTCCAATGCCATTTTTTTCTTTCTTCAACCCTCTGGTGTACTTACAATATTCCGTGCCCACCCATTTTCCTTGTAACTAGACTCTGTCAACATTACTGTGTGAATGAAGGACATGATTTTATCATACATTTTCTTGTCTTCCTATCCATGGCTTTTAGTTCTGTCCACTATCTCAGCTGTGTATCGAGTTACTGTAATTGACCAATGTTATTTGCCTTGATGGAGGACTTTAAGACCTTATTCTGTAATACATTATTCCTATAATGTATTCACTTCTTTTTTTAATATTTTTTTTATAATTTTAATAGAGAATAGAGAATAATAGAGAATTTTAATAGAGAATAAAAGCTAACAAGAGCTAGTATTTAGAATGTAAAAGAGGAAAATGAAAAAAAGAAGAAAGAAACAAAGACAAAAGTACAGAAATCAAAGAAAAGAAAAAAATGATAATGAACTGACTTTCATTTTTTGCTTACAACATATAAGTATACATACATAAATACATATATACATATACATATACATATACATATACATATACATATACATATACATATACATAGATAGATAGATAGATAGATTTGTTTCATCCAGGTTTTTTCCTACGTAAATCAAGATCTTTATACAGCCATGGTTCAGTGAAATCTCATTCACTATAATTTGTTGGCTTTATCAGACATCAGAGCAGCATTTTGTTGCGTGTTTTAAGATTTAGGGGAGACAACAGACAACAAAATGCTGCTCTGATGTCTGATAAAGCCAAAAAAATTCTAGTGAATGAGATTTCACTGAACCATGGCTGTATAAAGATCTTGATTTACATAGGAAAAAATCTGGATGAAACAAAAATACACAAAGACCTACGAAAAGAGAATTAAAATAAAATTATATATATATATATATATATATATATATATATATATATATATATTTGGTCTTTTCCCGTGTAAGATTGAGAGTATCTTGTCGAAGTTTCGACAAGGTCCCACTCGTCATCTTCAGGCTGGTGTCTTCGGCTTCATGCTTGTGCAAGCAAAGTGTGATCGGAGATGCCGTCTCTCTATAAATACTGGTGGGGAGGTGGGGAGTACTGGCTTTGTTGTTGTAAGCGGGTTGGTTGGCTGCATTGTTACATCTTGATTAGTAGATGGAGTTGATGTTTGCAGATTAGTTGGCTGTTTTGTAACATCCTGTGTGGCTGAGGTCCTAGCTGTGTGTCCATTAGCCTTTTGTGTTGTAACCAAGACACCAGCCTGAAGATGACGAGTTGGACCTCGTCGAAACGTCGCCAAGATACTCTCAATCTTACACGGGAATAGCACAACATTATTTTTTGGTTTCCTGCAAAAATCCATAGGAGGTTTCCAGTCACTGTTAAATTTAGACAATGTCCTGTCTCTAAATAAAGAAATCAATTTGGCCTTCTCAACAAGTTCCATCATCTTCACTGCCATTCCTCCATTGTGGGTAAAGTTGAATCCTCAACTTTTGTGTATTTAATAGTCATCATATATGAAAATGAAGTTCCATATTTTTCTGGTTTTTTTTTTTTACTATTTATCTATATAAAAAAAACCTCTCTGCTTTCATTTGTACATGAGCCTTTACAATATTTTCTATTATTGTACTAAATCTCAATTCTTTCAGCCACATATCCTTCCACTAATCCAATGTTTTAGCTCATTTCATCATACATGCTTTCAGTTCTTCTTTTTCATATTTCAATAAAACTTTATACATTTTAGCAATAGCAAAGTTCCATTTTAAATTCAGTCTTACAATGTTCAGAACCAAAAGTTATTTTAACTACTTCAAATCTTTCTAATAATTGTACATATGAACATGATTGGCATGAATATCCTTCTTTTTTTTGTACATAATTTTTATTAAACAATTTTTAAAAAACAAACAAAACAAACAAACAAGCAAAAATGGATATTTATATCTTCTTCTTTTCAACATCTTTGCATCAGTAATCCATATTTACATTTTCTCTTTCTTATCTTAATATATCTTTTATACATATATTTCTAGTATATCATATATATACTGTTATAATATATTCTCTTAATCTAAATATTTTATTTACATTTAATGTAAACAGGTACCTAATTTCCTTTCTACAATTTATATCTTCCCATTTGTTTCCATATTCCTCCACCTAATTTAACCATTGTTTAGTTTTCTTTTGTCCCCCTCCCTTTTTTTCCCTCTTTCTCCTCCAACCATTTATACCGTTTCTCCCAGACTAAGTAATATTCTGTTTCATCTTTTTCTTGTATCTCCTTTGTTAGCTGATCCATTTCTGCACACTCCGTAATTTTTCTAATCACCTTGTCTTCTGATGGTATGTCATTGTTTTTCCAGTTTTGGGCGAAAACTATTTGTGCTGCTGTAATTATGTGAATAATTAAGTATCTTATTTCTTTTTCATATGATCCGGTAATTATTCCTAGTAAGAAAGTTTCTGGTCTCATTTCTATTTGTTGATTTATAATTTCTTCTATTTGTGTTTTAATTGTTTGCCAAAATTGTTTTGCCTTATAGCAGGACCACCACATGTGATAATAAGTTCCTTTTTGATGTTTACATTTCCAACATAGCGGGGAGGTATTTGGAAACATCTTTGCCAATCTGGCAAGTTTTTTAGTTTGTAATTTATATTCCATAATTTCTCCCATTTATCTAATTCAATATTGTATCCAAAATTTTTCGCCCAAATTTTAATATTTTCTTTAACTACCTCTTCTTCCAATTTGTATCTTAATAAATAGTTATAGGTTTTTTTTTATCAATTTATCCTCTGTTCCATGAAGAATTTTATCTAATTCATATGTTCCCTTTTGAAATCCAAATTGTGCCAAATCCGTCTTGTATCTAGAATTTATTTGCATATAGGGCCACCAATCAATGTCTGTACCTGATTCTTTCAATTCCTGTCTTGTTCTTAATTCCCCTTGATTATTCAACAGATTTTTCTAAGTTTTCATTTTACCAATACCTAAAGCATTTGGGTAAATTTGTGCCTCCATAGTGGATAGCCATTCCGGAATTTTGTCATAATGGTTCTTTTTTATTCCCTACCATGTCTGTAGCAATGCTTCCCTGATCAAATGTCTTTGAAAATATCTGTGCTGTCTACTTTTTCCGTCCCACAGGAAAGCATGGCATGAATATCCTTCTACCGCCATTGACCAAATTTTAATATATCAGAGTAAGTCAACCATTTTTGCTTAGTAATAATTTCTCTTCGATAAAATGCTTCCTGTGCTCAAATCCATGAAGGTATTTCTGGGCAAAGCTTAAGTCTATATCTGTTCTCTACTTTCAATATGGCATGTCTACCAAGATGATTTTTAAAAAGTCTACATTAACCTTAGCTTTATTATCCCATAGTATTTGGGTAGTTGTGCCACCCAAATCATGCCCTTCTAACTCAAAAAGCCTTTTGTTTCTTAGCAACATCTATTCTTTCATCCAGACCAAATAGCAGGCTGAAAAATATAATTTCAAATCAGGTAAACCCAATTTCTCTCTTTCTTTTGCATCTTGTAAAACACCTTATATTTAACTCGTGTTTTTTCTACCTACCATACAAATTTAGATATGTCTTTCTGCAATTGTTTAAATGGTACATCTTCTTTCAAAATTGGTATTGTCTGAAGTCACAATAAAATTCCAAGCAAGACATTCACCTTAATCATAGAAATTCTCCCCTACAATGACAATTACGTTTCCTGCCATTTTAACATGTCTTCTTAAATTTCATTCCTCCTAACCTTCTTTTTAACTTCAGGGTGCTTGAAGAAGGCCCAGGTATTTGTAATGATCTTTTTCATCCAGACTCGATGTTATTTCAATAGGGCATCTTGATACCTTCAGTTTTCACTAATTTCTTTTCCTTATTGATGATGAGGGTGACACATTTGTCCAGTCCAAACTCTATTGTCTTGGGTGTTTACATGGGCAGTGTTGATCAGCAATTTTGTTTCAGATGGTGTTTTTCCATCTGAGTGTCAGGCCTGGAAGCCATCTTTTGCATTAGGCCTTCAGGCCTGCCACATTTCCTACTATGGGAAATTGGGGATTGCATGGAGCAAGGGTGATATATAGTCATAATAACATTCTTTTCTCAGAGAGTCAAGGACATCTTGCCCTGCACCTGGAGGGGTGTGACTGGGAGGAATCTCCAGTTGGGATGGTGCTGTGATTGGACTATGTGATGGACTTGTGGGTGCTGGGCAGGGACTTGGGCTTTCTGTTGGGTGGGGAAAAACTGGAAGGTTTTAGATTCTGGTTTTCCCAGATATGCTAATATGACATCTCTAATAAAATGGAACTTTGAGGAACGTCTAGCCTCTGAGTCTTCTTTGGTTGGGTGTGTTACTTGGAACCCTGACATGAGCTTCATATTCTCCAGGATAATCTATTATTATGGTTGGCCATACAGTAAGCCAGATGTTTTGATGGGATTTTTATCCACCTATCAAGTCTATTTCAAGGACTTGGGATAGGCTGATTATTATTATTCATTTCTAACAGAGGGAAAATGACAATTTGCCAAAGTTCGCTTCCAATTTTAGTATTATCTGCCATTGCTCAGATATACTTAAGCAATGTTACAAAATAGTATTGAGCATATATGTCGTCAAGAACCTCAGCAACATTATTTTTATTTTATTTATCACATTTGTATAGCCACCCATCTCATGTAGGGATGTATCAAAAGAGAAAGATAAAAGACCAGAACAGTTCACACTGTCTCAAAGTACGCAGATTCATTTCATTTATTTTCAATGATTCTTATAAATGTTTTAAATCTTTTTTAAGCATCATCTTCAGTCTTTCTCTGCGCTAAACATTCAGAGAATTAAAACTTTATGGAACTTCTGGAATTTCGCTGAGATGACAAAGTTAACTAACTTGTTAAGAATCTGGAACAAAGTTTGCAGGAAACTAAGATTTCCTGAACTGGTTTAGGAAATGAAAAGTTTTTCTGTCAGTATTCTCATTTTTATTTAATTTTGCGTAGCATTTCTTTGCATTGTTATAAACTTATATTAAAACACATTTGTTAACAAAAATCACATGCAGAAATTCATTATATTAAGGAAACTATGTTTTAAACTTATACACATCACACAAAAAAAGTACAGATCTGCATACAGTGGAAACAGTAAACTTGAAATGTATAAATTTTCTTGCTCTGTACTACCTGCAGGAAAGAAAAAACTGGAAAACCCTAATTTACATAGTGAAAACTCCATATATTATTTTCGAAGTTAATGTTTATGGCAGCCCTCAACTGAATGAACAGAAATGTGTTCCAGCATAGCTAATTGGTGGACCTCAGTAAAACAACAGAAGACACAGCAAAATAATATCTGCTTAGGTAAGATTGCTGCAATCATGATCTTTTGTCTTATCAGGTTATTCCTTTATTATTCAGAGCAGTGGATGTCAGCTGATAATGACTCATTTAGTCTTCCTTCAAGTATTAACCAAAAGGAATCTGGAATTGGACTTGATCACGTCTTTTATTGTTGGTTTCCCAGTTTTTCTAGGGCAGCTCTTAAGGCAGGCAGAGAGGGAGGGAGCAAAGGAAGGAAGTGTAGAAAGTTAAAACCCACCTCTCTCCTAGAAAAATGAAATATTTTAGGAGATATTAAAAGGACAGAATATTTCCCCTAAAAGGCAGGCAGAAACTCACCCCCACACACCTTTGTCGATGGGCCATTAAGACCTGGGCCAGTCTATTCTACATAACAAAGATCTACCTCCTTCAGGCAGAGGCATAATAGGAATCTCAAAACCCTTTCATTACATCATCACCCAGCAAGGCTCAACCAAGCTTGGGACTCAAAAACACAACCTACAAAGTTACCCTTGCATGACCCCATGGGAGTCTGGCAACCAATCTGAATAAAAACTCAAATTCAAAAGCCCAGAGAAGGTATAAAACTCAGGCACTCTCAGCATCTCTTCCCTTTTTTTCTTCACCCAAGATCTTCAAGACATGTCATCCTATCCACCATTAAAACCACCTTTCTAAACAGCCACCATGTTTCCAGTGTCTTTCTCCCCACTTGGAACTGAACCCAGAAGGACATTTCTTCCAACAGAAGGCAGGCAGGCAGGCAGGCAGGCAGGCAGGCAGGCAGGCAGGCAGGCAGGCAGGAAGGCAGGAAGGCAGGAATCTATCTTTTGGATGAGGTTGGTAATACCTCAGGACACTTGAGCTTGCCTTGCTCTGTGCTTTCCTTCTCAGTTTGTACTTGACATCATTTAGAAATAATGCAGATTTTTTTCCCTTCCAACTTTGAGAATCCATCTAACTGATCTTCTAGGTTCCATGCATAAGCTAGAAAAAAAAGGTTCTCTCTCTCTCTCTCTCTCTCTCTCTCTCTCTCTCTGTGTGTGTGTGTGTGTGTGTGTGTATGTGTGTGTGTATGTATGTGTGTGTGTGTGATCCAATCTGCGTTTAATTCTCCATTAAATAATACTTTACAAAAGGTGTTCTATTTTAGTATATTTGGATGAATCTTACTTGTCCTTCCTTCCTTCCTTCCTTCCTTCCTTCCTTCCTTCCTTCCTTCCTTCCTTCCTTCCTTCCTTCCTTCCTTCCTTCCTTCCTCCTCTCCCCTCCCCTCCCTTCCTCTCCCCTCCCCTTGCTTGCTGGAAACTTCCAAGTTTCTGGCTTTCTTCATTCCAGCAGGAATCTACATGTTTTTCTTCCTGCCTTCTCCTGTAACTGAACATGTAAAAATGTTAACCACTTCTTTAAACTCCCTTATTGACATTAGCTTCAAATACTAGTTAGTAAATTATTTATTAACTACAGTTCCATTTGTGGAGCTGTGGAATGTATACAGTGGTTTAATAATTCATGGTCAACCTTCCCATCAGATGACACTGTGGCAGAGGTAGTTTGTAATATCTCTGTGTTGTGGTTGCCATAAGTCATCGCTTTGCCTAGGCACTTCACAAGCAAATAAGCGCCAAGCTTATTTAAAGGGTAGACATTTGTTGCCACGTACATAAATTTATTCTGCTTTAGAGTTTCCAGATAATCTATAACAGTAAAACATGACGGGTTTTATGTAGAGACACTTAGGACTGGAGCTGCATTTTATTTCTTTCTTCCACTTTTCCTTTTATAGTGCCACATGTTATTTGGTAACCTTGGAAGTGAATCAAATAATGCCTAAAGCAAAGCAAAGATGGTGAAATGAAAGTAGGTCTATCAGGACTGGATAAAGGATAAATCATTATCCACTATTATGGCACCGGCTCCTTGAAAAGACAGATTTTTATGTCTCCATCTATTAACATTATACTTTTATTCCTCCACATGACTTAATGCTGGTTCCTACTATGCTATGACAGACACCTCAGGCTTCTGATGACTCTGCCAATAAGCAGCATGGACCCAGGAATCATCCACTGGATTTGGGTCACAAAAATATATCCTCGATGCTGAATTTCCAACTGGGCAAGTTTGATAAAGAGATTGGATATTCTTCCCCTTCTTCCTCTTTGTTAACGTTAAATAACTTTCTAACTGCCCTTAATATATCCAGGTTACATGGACACTGTGAGGAATAATGGTAAAGAAGAACTAACAAACTTACCTCTTCAAACAAGCTGGGCTGGCTTAAGCAGTATTTTATATTTTAAATTTTATGGGGATTGGTATTTTTAATTTGAGCCGAAATTTATTATTCTATTTTTAATTGTTCTTATTGTTTATATTATGTGTTTTTTAATTCCGGCTGTACACCGCCCTGAGTCCTCAGGGAGAAGGGCGGTCTATAAATTTAATATAAATAAATAAATAAATAGATAGATAAATAAATAGATAAATAAATAAATAAACAAACAAATAAACAAACAAACAAACACAATTCACCCACAATAGCAATAGCACCTAGACTTATATACTGCTTTACAGTGCTTTACAGCCCTCTCTAAGAGGTTTTACAGAGTCAGCATATATTATTATTATTATTATTATTATTATTATTATTATTATTATTATTATTTATTAAATTTTTATACTGCCCTTCTCCCAAAGGACTCAGGGCGGTGTACAGCCAAGATAAAAAACCAACAATATAAAAGTTTAAAACAATTTAAAATTATTAAATAGTTTGGCCAATAATCTAAAATAAAATAACCCATTAAAATAATATTTTAGGCCAGCCCTGCTTGATGGAATAGTAGTGTTTTAAGGGTGTGGCGAAAGGTACGAAGGTCAGGAATCTGACGAATCTCCGGGGGCAGCTCGTTCCAGAGGGCAGGTGCCCCCACAGAGAAGGCTCTCCCCCTGGGGGTCGCCAGTCAACACTGTCTAACCGACGGCACCCTGAAGAGACCCTCTCTGTGGGAGCGTACTGGTTGATGGGAGGCTATCGGAGGCAGAACGTGGTCTCGTAAGTACCCAGGTCCTACGCCATGGAGCGCTTTAAAGGTGGCGACCAACACCTTGAATCGCACCCGGAAGACCACCAAGAGCCAGTGCAGCTCACACAGGAACAGTGTTACATGGGAGCATCGAGTCGCCCCCATAATCTGCACCCTGTTTTGAGCCTAGTAGGCCTCTCTGCACTTACCTGGGAGCCAAAATGGAGGCACGGGGGGGGGACTTCTGGAAGGGACGGGGAGGGGTGGGGCCAGCCAGCAATTTAACAACCGGTTCAGCTGAAGTGGAGTGAACTGGTTGAATCCCACCACTGTAATACAGTCTTAGTAAATAATTTGACAGTGTTGTGGGAATTAGTTGTTTAGCAGAGTGATGGCATTATTCAATGTCTCTATTCTGTTTTGTTTTTGTATTCGGTGACTTTACTACTGGTGACTCTATGGATAAATATTCTTCAAGCTATCTTTTGTGTCACTGTATCACCCAATTCTTCCAGGGGCATTCCCATAGTTTCCAGTATTTTATCTATTATATTTAGGTCCTTTGTCAATGCATACCTTCCATTAAAAATGCAATATATTTTTCTTGTGAATGGAAATGTATGTACTCTAGAAAGGGGTACAATTCCTACTTAGCTTAATATATTAAATATGTTAATACACACACACACACTACAGCAACTGGAACTGTATCAACTCAATAGGTTACAATAATATGCATTCACTAAAAGGGAGTCACTTTGAGGATTTTCTCAGAATATATGATTGATCTCGATTGGAAAAATCTGTTCCCAAAGAAAGGAGCTTATTGGGAAAAAAATCTGCCATAAATTAACCAGGTTTGATTGACTTGAAGGATTATCAATACCAATCACAGGTAGATTTTTTCCTATGCAACTGTGACTCTACGGAATCATTCATTGATCCAAAATATTGTGATTGGCTTGTGCAATTGCATTGTGGACAGCCAATCAGTCCTGGTAGAGAGCCATATTTTCTTGCATCTGTTTTAAATCACGTTTAAATTCTACAAAATAAATTAATTATTGCATGTTTGGGTCTAATTGCCATACCCATCACTCATTAAAAACAAAATAATATGCACAAAAACATTATATTTACCCAGCCTTTGTCCTCGATCTGTGATAATTTGAAGTTTGGAAATATTTTTATCAGGGATAAGGAGAGAGATGTGCACTCACAGTGGCCTCCCAAAATGGAATTGTCATGCCAAGGCATAAGTTCTTTGCTGGAGTCAGGCTTCTGTCACTATTCCGACCGATGCCCTAATTAAATCATGAGCCTCGAGCCAAGCTTCAAAAGAAATCCAGTTATTTATTAGGAGCTTCATGTCAGCACGTTCCCAAGTGAAGCCAGCTCTTACCCTACGTAATTTATGCCCCAATCATGACCCCGTTTCCCCCCTCCCTCCCAGGGTGTGTAATCAATCACATTCTCCAACGGAGTAATTTTGTGGGTTGTAGAGACCACTCCCCTTTGGCCGCTGTAGGTAACCTTGGAATACAGGTTTGAGAGAAATAAGTCTGGAATGTGCATCTGTTTTTGGCTGCCGTGCCATTTCATTGGTTTCCCATCCCCCCTTGCTTATGGCAACTTGAGAGGAGGCCAGGTATGATTTGTAAGTTGACAGTTTCTTTTATCTGACAATTGTTGCAGCAACTTTTTCTCCTGTTCATCAAGGTTATTCCTTCTTCCCATGGCATACTCTGACTTATAGTCATCATTTCCTCCTTTTTTAAAAAAAAAGTGAATAAGCATGTCATTCAACCTAAATAAATCAGGCCAAGCTAGAAAATTCCAGCTATTAACTGAAAAGAGAAAACAGATTGTCTCTTAAGATAAATGAGCTCACTTCACTATCGAAACAGCCTGGTGGAAGGAGATGCCTCATGATGTCTTCCTTTAGATTTGAGGAAAAGTATTGGAAGAAACCAGGAACAAGAAAGAAAATGTTCAGTGAAAGAGAAAACATTGAATTGTTCTTCTACTTTGAAATAAGTGAAAATTTCACTGAAATAATATTTGGAATAGAACGGAAAACAGTTTCCATTAGTTCAAGTATAACCTAAGGTAAATTCTTCTAATTATCCACCTGAAAATGTATTAAATCCCTCTTTTGACCTGATCATTCCGAATCAATTATTCAT
The DNA here is from genome assembly GCA_012654045.1 of Ptyas mucosa. Taxonomy (NCBI): domain Eukaryota; kingdom Metazoa; phylum Chordata; class Lepidosauria; order Squamata; family Colubridae; genus Ptyas; species Ptyas mucosa. The sequence goes on from WNWU01000063.1 coordinate 11,415,125, forward strand.
TTATTCATTCATTCACGCACTCATTCATTCACTCAGTCACTCACTCACTCTTTCACTCACTCATTCAATTTATAGGCTGCCCATCTTACCTCAAGATAACTCTGGGCAGATTAACATGTTTACAGTATATTGTAGCTTTGACTTCACAATGACAAGTCTGGTTAACACTGTCTAATCTGGTTTGTAGTGCGTAGTACCCAATAAGACATGCTATACCTGGTCTTCCAAAATTCCAGATAACCATCATTGGGAACAAATTGGTCATCAAAGAGATTTCCTATGGAAAGCATATCAAATATTCATATCTCGTGGTTATTTGTTATATATTATATCCTCCTTCTTCTTGTGCCCTATCCATCATCAGCAGTCATGTTGGCGATCCTAATTTTATCAACAGCCACACAAAAAAGTGCTGTTGAGTTTTGACCAAAAGTCCTTTAGATTTTGAAGCCATGATGTTCTTCTTCTGCCTGGACCTCATTTGCCTTCAATCTTTCCTTGGAGGATTAAGTAAAGTATGCCAATTTTTTTCTGGGTGTCGCATCACATGTCCAAAATATTCTAACTTTTGCTTTTTAAAATGGTTTTGATGATTTCCCTTGGCTTTCCCAGGTGGCTTATCACCTCCTCATTTCTGATTTTGTCAGCCTAACTTATACGTAACAATTACCTGTAATTATATTACATAATAAACTGAAATAAAACTGCATTTCCATGAATTTTAAAAATACTTTCAGGACAAACTTTCTTCTCCTGTTACTCAGTAGCAGGATGGCAAAATTGTTCTTGTGCATACTTTTATATGCATGCACACATACTCATACTGAGGCTGTTAAAATGAAAACTGGTTTATTTTAGGACTGTAATCTTAGTGTACTTGTACTAAAGCCACTGGTATAAGCATTTATAATTTAATTGCTTGCAAATGCCAGCTGCAGAGTATCTGTTTGGATAAAAACAGAATTTATTAAATGAAAAAAAAAGGAATGCAACTTAAACAGAATGCTATTCTCCATCTCAAGCTGGTGTCACAGTGTCAAACTCAGAAATAATAAATAATAATTTATTCTATGCAGGTGGAAGAGTTCAGCAGGCATCAAAGACAAATTAATAGGTTCAATGATTCTAAATGGGCACACGCAGTCATTTTCCCTCATCCTTTTTTGACTATGAACCTCAGCCTATTTCCAACATCAAACCGACGGGAAGCTTTGAAACACCAGATCTGGCATAATTTTAGTAGAGTAACAGCCAGCTCCTTCTCAGAGGATTCACAATTTGATATGATAGGAATTCTTCCGAATCTCCCATGAGTCAAATTTCAACCTTACTGGTGAGAGCATTTTATCAGCAGCTCCCATGAGACCAGGAGGTCTCACCAGTATGGATGAAAAAGGATGGGGGAAGAAAAATAATGTACAATAGGATGATGAGAAAGATAGCCTTAGGAGAAGGGACTCCAAGGAATTATACATTCAAAACCAGAGTCAGGAAGCAAAATTCCCTTACTTTCTTCCATTAGATTTTTGCATTACCTTGGTTCTAAATATTTCTAGGCTATGCTGTGAGATGGGATAGGTATATATCCCATTCTTTCTTCCACAGCTATCTCTTGCTTCCACAACTATCTCTTGTGTAATCCTTAAATTGCATAGTCTATATCTTTCTTCTCCCAAAGGAGGTAAATCAAGATTCTCAAATCTCTCTGCTGCAGTTGTATTAGAGATCACCAGGGATGTAGCCTACACTGGAAATTCATGCACACAGTATTTCTGTATGTATGTCAGATTTCAATATAGCAGGCAAATGTGACTGCATCAAAGCAGTTCATAACCAGCAATAAATTGGTATGATTAATGACATCTGGACCAAATATTCCTTGAACACAAACTTTGCATAGATTAAAAAAAAACCTTGAATGTTATCATAGTGTTTGGGTACTTCAGATCTGTTTCTTCTCGTTGCGGAGAAAATGCACCGAAAACTGCAGAGAAGCTGAAGGTTACCATTTATCATCAGAAATGTTAGATAAGACTGATAAAAACAAATTGTAAATTAAAACACAATTGGAGAAGGGACCTTGGAGATCTTCTAGTCCAACCCGCTGCACAAGCAGGAGACCCTGTACAGGATGGCTGTGTCCAATCTCTTCTTAAAAACCTCCAGTGGTGGAGCACCTACTATTTCGGAAAGCAAGCCTTTCCACTAGTTAATTGTTCTCACTGTCAGAACATTTCTCCTTAATTCTTGGTTGCTTCGCTCCTTGTAGCATGGTTTACTATGGGCTGACCTGGTGTATCTAAATTCTATGTTTCTAAGGAGGCTTCAGCACTGTGGCACCTTCTAACAGATATGGTCCTATGGTCTTGTCATATCAAGGGAAAGACAACAACCTGTTTTCTGATATAGATGATAGATAGATAGATAGATAGATAGATAGATAGATAGATAGATATAGATATAGATAGATATAGATGATATAGATATAGGTATAGGTATAGGTATAGATATAGATATAGATAGATATAGGTATAGATCAGAGGTGGGTTCTACTTACCTTTACTACCGGTTCACAACAGGGCTGTGCGTGGGCGCTCATTTCGCTTGCACGCACGCGTGCTCTTCTGTGCATGCACAGAAGCATTTTGATAACGTCAAGGTCAGTGGGCGGAGTCTCCTGCCTGTTTTACTTCCGGTTCTATAGAACCAGTGCGAACTGGGGGCAACCCACCACTGATATAAAGAGAGAGAGAGGGAGGGAGGGAGGGAGGGAGGGAGGGAGAGAGAGAGAGAGAGAGAGAGAGAGAGAGAGAGAGAGAGAGAGAGATTAGATATAGATATATACTGATACCTCTATCTATCTATCTATCTATCTATCTATCTATCTATCCCTATCTATCTATCTATCTATCTATCTATCTATCTATCTATCTATCTCTGAAGATGCAGATATGGGGGGATATCCCCACTGCAGGTTGACCCCATAGTGACTGTCTAAAAAAACATTAATGCACCACATCATCCTGTACACACTTCCATCACACTCCATTTGTTCTACACTGAACATAAGTGTTTTCTGAGATTTTTTTTTTTGCAGCTGCAGTATTAAGCTATGAAACTGCATGCATTTATCAGTCATTCCCCCCCCCCCCCGAAATTAATATATTTCTAGGTAAAGTTCTTTTCATAAAGAGAAGGCAGTGTCATAGGTTTAAGGCAAGAGAAAATTGTGATGATTTAAAAAACAAAAATCTGACTTGTTTCGTTTGGTAACGTCGGTTTTCATTTCTTTTCTTGGTTTCATGTGAAATCTCCCTTTAATCATATTCTGCTCCTGATGACGTCATGAGCAAGTCGATGTAGTTTTCAGAGCAACAGTACAGAATTGGTTAACCGTTACCTTCTCCCAGATTGTGTTTCAGCTTCCACTCAAATGCAATAAATATATTTAAGGAATTTAGGTTTTTGTTGTTTTTTTCCCCCTTTCTCCCTCTCTCTTCCTCTTAAAGCGGCACAGATCTGGAATTAAACAAATCACTTTAAAGATAACTTTGTATATTAGGTTTCATAAAGCTCCTAGGAGCTCGCCGACTAATTGAGTGCAAGGGCTGAACCAGTGCCAGTTCTGGTTGTAGACTCATTAGCATATTCATAAGTCACAGCCTCGTGCAGGTGCCAGAACGCTGAGAAATGTTTTGTGACTACTCAGCTTAGCTACAGAAGAAACTCTTAAATAGATCCACTGCTGGTTTTTTTTTTTTCCCTTAAGCCATTATGCACCATAAAACAAAATTGTTTAATACAGTAAAGTGGACGCTGGGCTTTTTAACAATTTTACTGCAAAGAAATGAAGCATTTCCACTGCCCTCTCTCTCTCTCTCTCTCTCTCTCTCTCTCTCTCTCTCTCTCTCTCTCTCTCTCTCTCTCT
>WNWU01000063.1:11419062-11434482 GCA_012654045.1 Ptyas mucosa
TCTCTCTCTCTCTCTCTCTCTCTCTCTCTCTCTCTCTCTCTCTCTCTTTTTTTTTCTTTCCACTTATACACACACTTTTCAGGCGCAAGGAGGCTTAACATTTAAATTCAAGCCGAGATCAATGAAGTATGCCTTGTTATCAAGCTTATTTCAAGCCAGCCTCTGGTATAGATGTGTTTGCTAACAAGGGCGATGCAGAGAATCGGGGGAATGTTGACTTGTGACAGAGTATGAAAAAAAAAAAAAAACAAACCCCAGAGTTTAAATCAGGGAAGACAAAAATAAAAGGAAGACGACGAGAGGTCCTTAAATATTTCCAAATAATGTACTTTGTAACTGCAATAAATGCAGCACCAGCGCATGTGATTATTCAGCAGCAGTTAGAGAGAGGTATAGAACAATCACATCTTTCTATTTCCATCAGCAAGCCTTGGAAAAACAAAAAAGCAACGCAGAGAATATTTGAGGAATTATTGTACTCCGTTTCTCTGACTGTCTGACTCTCTTTCCCTCTCTTACTATACCTTCCAAAACCACATATTTAAATATACATGTAAACACAGCTAAACACAGTTATTTGTCCTTGAAGTATCAAGGCTAAAATGTAGAACTAATTATTCTGATTTTTTTTTCTTTTAATAAAGGTAAAAGAACATCGCACATATGTGCTACTCGTTCCTGACTCTAGGGGGCAGTGCTTATCTCCATTTCAAAGCCGAAGAGCCAGCGCTGTCCAAAGGCGTCTCCGTGGTCATGTGGCTGGCATGACTAAACGCCAAAGGGGCATGGAATGCTGTTACTTTCCCACCAAAGGTGGTCCCCATTTTTCTACTTGCATTTTTTACATGCTTTCGAACTGCTAGGTTGGCAGAAGCTGGGACAAGTAACGGGAGCTCACCCTGTTACAAGGCACTAGGGATTTGAACTGCTGAACTGCCAACCTTTTGATTGACAAGCTCAGCATCTTAGCCACTGAGCCACTGCGTCCCTCTTTCTTTTACTAGAATGGCTTTAAATATGACTGAAGCAAAATCTCTTCTTCCTTCTAATGCAAACATTTTTTTTTAATGGCACTGCTGAATTAGCACTGAATGATGAAGGGAAGTCATTAGAGTGGCTTGCTCATTCACTAAAATAGTGCAGTGAGAAACTGGCGTAACATTTATCCCATTGATTGTGAAAGGGAGGTATATGAGAACATGTATGATAGAGTGAGAATGTGTCAGAGAAGTGGAAAGATCCCTGTTTGAGTCCATTCTTAGCCATGTAAACACATTGGTCTGCTTAGAGTTTGTTGTCCTCTTTAACCTAACCTCATTTTTCTTTGTTTTATCTTTAAAAGGTGTACATTAGTCCAATAGAACAGCGGTCACCAACTGGTGGTCCATGAACCACCGGTGGTCTGCGAGAAAATTTTGGTGGTCCGCAGAAAACTTATTTGCATTTTTTATATTGCACTAAATCAGGGGTCCTCAAACTATGAGCCCTGGGCTGGATACATGCAATGAACATTTGTGTTGCTGCAGAGAGTCTCCCCCTTCGGGTCTTCTTGTGTGGGTCAGAGGGGGGAAGAAATTCTGACTTGGGGTCTGCTTCAGCCTCCTGATGTGGGGCTTTGGGCGAAGGCTGGAGGGAAGTGCTGGTGGTGGTGAAGAGCCGAAGAGCCTTGTTCCAGTGGGACTACATCATGGCCTGGAACTGACTGACCATCTCAGCCCGCTGAGCCTCCAGGTGCCTGGCCTCGCACTCCCTCAGGTCTTTCCTCTTCTTGGAAAGCCTATGCTCATAGTCTTCAGTGAGGTGCTTCTGCTGAGCCACCTTTTGGTCAGATCCAATTTAAACTGAGCTGTTTTGCCAACTCTTTCTTGTGGTGGCTGCTTAGCTCCAACAACTGCTTCATGTTGGGACCCTAAGGAGCCCGGGTGGAGTGGCTGGGAGGGGTGGCCGGCGAGGCACCCCTCGACATGAGTGACATTAAGTTGACCACGTCCACCCAGTCACATGACCATCTAGTCATGCCCACCCAGCCGGTCATAAGGCAGATCATATTAGTGGTCCGTGGGATTTAAAATTATGAATTTAGTGGTCCCTGAGGTCCGAAAGGTTGGTGACCCCTGCAATAGAACACTCTGTGCAGTGTCTGACAAATAAAAGGAAATATCGTAGGGTTTCTGAAAGCTAACATTCATGAGTGTCCTTGGCTCCAATATAACAGAATAACACAGTTGGAAGGGACCTTGAAGTTCTTCTAGTCCAACCTCCTCCTCAAACAGGAGACCTTATACTGACTGACCAGTATCTTCTTAAAAGCCTCCAGTGATGGAGCACCCACAACTTCTGAAAGCAAGCCATTCCACTGATTAATTGTTCTGACTATTGGGATATTTCTCCTTAGTTCTAGGTTGCTTCTCTCCTTGATTAGTTTCCATCCATTGTTTCTTGTCTTGCTTTCTGGTGCTTTGGAAAAATAGGTCAACCCCCTCTTCTTTGTGGCAGCCTCTCAAATATTGGAAAACTGCTATCATGCCCCCACCCCACCCCGGTCCTTCTTTTCACTAGTCTAGCCATACCCAATTCCTTCAAACATTCTTCCTATTTAACCTATAGCCCCCCAATCATCTTTGTTGCTCTTCTCTGCACTATTTCCAGAAATTCAACATCTTTCTATAATAGGGTGACCAAAACTGGATGTGGTATTCCAGATGTAATCTTACTAAGGGTTATAGAGCAGTACTAATACTTCAGATGATCTTGAAACAAGGGATGGGTTTAATATATTACTGCATGGGAGAAGGGCATTTTTTTAAAATTGAGCTGCTTATATTAGTTTGGGCTCTTATATTGATATTAAATCAATATAAAGTGATAGCAGCCCTGCATTGCCTTTACTCCTCGAAGATTCAATAAGCATCTTGAATTGGACTTGGAAGTACATTGGTGTCCAGTGCAGCACCTGTTGTGTTGATTTGTACCACTGAAATCTCATTTATTAGCAAACAGGCTGCTATAATTTACAACCATAGCAATGTTTTGAGTAGTTTTCAAAGGAAACCATAAATACAGCACCACACAATAATCCAAATGCATGGTGATGAGGGCAGGAACACCAAGGAATCCTGCTCCAAGTAAAGTCACAGGCTCTGGCCAAGTTGTCTACCTGTTCTAAAAAAAAACAAATAACAGCAGCAGCAGCAGCAGCAACAACAAAAATTTATGTGTCCACTAGTAAGGTAGTTCAGACAAGAAGCACACAGGGAAGTACTAGCTCTGACATTTTGTAAGGTTACATAACACTCTTCCTTTGAAGAAGCAATTGTCACCTTTAAATTCAGATCCTCTGAAGGAACCAGGAGGTACATGCAGCTAATCCACAGGTGGTAGAACACATGTTATCCAATTTCTCAGAGTCAAGAAAATCATTCAAATCCAGATGATTCTAAAAGGCGTTGTCCCTGTCATCAGATTCTGTCCACAGGTAGATTAGATTTGGAAAGTGTTATGTCCTTATAAGGACATCCGGCCGGGGATTGGTTAATCCTCCGGGCGGGAAAGTTAAACCGCTGTCATTGGACGGCTGGTCTGCCGGAGCGCTATAAAAAGGGCTCCGGCAGCACAGCCGTTCGTCTGTTCTGACTTAGTTGAGAGCTGAATAAATCTTGTTGAACAGACCCCGCTGGTCTTGTCTTCTTTCCTGCGCCTGATCTAACACTGGCGACGAAGGATTTGAAAAGAACCGCCACGCGGAGCTAAGTCACTCATCGAGAGTTTTCTCACTGAGCTGAAGTCACTGAAGATGGAGGCATCACAAGCCGCGATGGCTCCGATCTCCAAATTCGACCCCAAAGTGGAGAAATGGACCTCCTATCTGGTTCGTTTCCGCCAGTTTCTGCGGGGAAACAACTATCAAGACCTCTCCGATGAACGGAAACGAGCCCTATTCCTAGCGCATTGCGGCTCCGAGGTGCTTGAGATGGCCATTGACCTCGTATCCCCAAGGAACATCGAGGAAATGTCTTGGGCCGATCTGCAAGAAGTGCTGAAGGAGCACTACGCTCCCACTGGAACTCCCATTGCCAACAGATTCACCTTTCAGCAAAGGAATCAGTTGGAGGGGGAGCCCATCAAGGACTTTGTGGCAGCTCTGCGGCAACTCGCGTCAAACTGCGAGTTTGACAACGTTGAGAACGCCATCAGAGACCGCATTGTTTTCGGCATGAGGGACATTGGACTGCAACGTAAGTTCCTCAGCCGAAAGAAGATCGCGTTGAAAGACGTCGTTGAGGAGGCAATCGCAGCCGAGATCTCAGAAAAGGCGGCTGCCGCCATGAGTAGGGCTAAAGGGGTGCACAAATTGCACCGCCAACCCAAGAGTTCGTCTGAGGAGTCGTCTACCAGCTCCTGCTCCGACGACGAAATGGCCGTTCACAAGGTTTCCCGCCAAAACCGTCGCGAGCGCAAACAAGATGGCGCCCGGATCGAGCCCTGCGGCAGCTGCAAAGGGAACCATGCCAGAGCCAAGTGCCGTTGGAGAGACGCTGTCTGCCGACGCTGCAACAAGCGGGGGCACATCGCTGAAGCCTGCAGGGCCGAGGCACCTACCCCGGGTCCGTTTCCCCCAGGCTGGGGCGAGAAACGGCAAGACAACCAGAGACCATCCAAACGGTCCTCTGTCAAGTCTCAACAACGAGGCGGCGGCTACGCGGCGGTCGGAACCGAGCAACTGTCCTCCGGCATCCACACCATTGACGATGCGGCCGCAAAGTTCCATGCCACCGTGATCGTGGAGGGAACACCCTGCTCTATGGAGGTTGATTCGGGATCGAACTACTCCATCATGGACTGGCACCAGTTAAAGCGCCTGAAACCGGGCATCTCGAGGAAAGACCTCAGGCCCCTACGGGCCCGTCTTGTCGATTTCGGCGGCAACCCTGTTGAGATCCTGGGGAGGACTTCGCTCCGGGTCACCTACCACGGCTTCCAGGGCGTCCTACCCATCACTGTCGTGGGGCGGAACCGCCCGAGCCTGCTGGGGATGGAGTGGTTCGAGCCATTGGGGCTGTCTATCAGCGGGATCCATCAAATTCATAGGGACGAACTCGACGCCATCATCGAAGAGTTCAAGGAAGTCTTCGATGGTAAGCTGGGGAAATTTGTGGGGAAGCCCATTTCCTTCAATTTGGACAAAAATGTCACCCCAATTAGGCTTAAGCCCCGCAGGGTTCCGTTCGCCCTGAGGCCCAAGGTCGACGCCCAGATAGATAAGCTTGTCGCCCAGGGGGTCCTGGAACCGATCGATCATGCTGCATGGGAGACCCCCATTGTGACCCCGATGAAGCATGATGGGTCTGTGCGCATCTGCGCCGACTATAAGTGTTCCATAAATAAGGCCCTCCAGCAGAGCGCATATCCGGTTCCAGTGGTGCAACATCTGCTGCACTCACTTGGGAGCGGATCAATATTCGCAAAATTGGACCTGGCCCAAGCTTACCAGCAATTGCCAGTGGATGAAAAAACTGCGGAGGCACAAACCATTGTCACGCATAGAGGGGCATTTAAATGCACGCGCCTCCAATTTGGGGTCAGCGCAGCCCCAGGTATTTTTCAATCTTTTATGGAACGCCTTCTTCAAGGCATTCCAGGGGCGGTCCCTTACTTCGATGATGTCTTGATCTCCGGCCACTCCAAAACCCAACTACTTGAGCGACTGCGCATGGTTTTACAGCGTTTCAAGGAGAAGGGTTTGAGAGTCAGGAGAGACAAGTGCATCATCGGGGTCCAGGAAGTCGAGTTCCTGGGTTATCTTATTGATAAGAACGGCATTCACCCCACCAAATCTAAGGTTAGGGCTATCCATGAAGCTCCAGCCCCCCAAAACAAGACGGAGCTTCAGGCGTTTCTGGGACTACTGAATTTTTACAGTGTTTTCCTGAAACAGAAAGCCTCTGTGGCTGAACCGCTCCATCGCTTGCTGGGGAAGGCGGTTTCCTGGAGGTGGGGGAAGGAAGAGGACGCAGCATTCAGAGCTGTCAAGAACCTACTTTCTTCTGAGAGTGTCCTCATCCAATACCACGAGACGCTCCCCCTGCTATTGACTTGCGACGCATCCCCCTACGGCGTCGGAGCAGTCCTCAGCCATCAGTTCCCGGACGGGAAGGAAGCCCCCATCGCCTACTTCTCAAAGACGCTGTCCAGCGCCGAGAGAAATTACAGCCAATTGGACAAAGAGGCCCTGGCCATCGTTGCGGGCATCAAGCGCTTCCACGAGTACCTATACGGGCGGAGGTTCACGGTCATCACAGACCACAAGCCCCTGTTAGGTCTCCTGTCGGGAAGCAAGCCTACACCTAACTATTCATCACCCAGGATGACACGCTGGGCAATTTTTTTGGCCGGGTACTCTTACGAACTTTGCCACAGGCCGGGCAGTAACATCTGCAACGCTGACGCCTTGAGCAGATGCCCGTCAAGGGACTTAGTGGAGGACCCAGCCCCCACCCTGGGACTGCATCACATCGATGGCGACCTGGCTTGCCCAGTCACATCCGCAGACGTCGCGGCAGTAACCCGGAAAGACCGGACTTTGAAGCAAGTGATGTCTTGGGTGCTGCGCGGCTGGCCTGCAGAACCGATGACCGACGACTTCAAGCCGTTTGCAAAGAGGCAGCAGGAACTGTCAACCATGAAGGGCTGCCTACTGTGGGGTGACAGGGTTGTGGTTCCCCAGGCTTTGCGCCTAAAGACATTGGAGACTTTGCACAAGGGGCACCCTGGCATCGTGCGCATGAAGGGACTGGCACGGAGCTACGTCTGGTGGCCATCACTGGACAAAGACATTGAGAACTGGGTCTCCAGATGTGATCCGTGCCAAGAAGTCCGCCCCGCCCCTCCGCAAACGCCTGTTGCGGAATGGGAAACACCAAGCAACCCGTGGGCACGAATACATATAGACTTTGCGGGCCCGATGCAAGGGAAGTTCCTGCTAATAGTGGTGGATGCCTTTTCCAAGTGGCTTGAGGTCATTCCCCTGGCATCCATCACTACTGAAGTCACTATTAGAGCCCTCCGGCGACTATTCGCTACCCACGGGCTGCCGGACATCCTTGTTTCCGACAACGGCCCGCAGCTGACCTCGAAACCAATGGAAGAGTTCCTGGCCAGTTTGGGCATCCGCCATGCCCTCTCTGCCCCCTACAGACCGGCTGGCAACGGACAAGCCGAGAGGATGGTGAGGTTCACTAAAGAGGCCCTTGCCAGGATGGGGCCGGGCGATTGGCAAGAGAAGATCGACAACTTCCTCTTGATCCAGCACATTACGCCGCATGCCACCACTAGAAAGAGCCCGGCCGAAATGCTGATGGGCAGGAAGCTGAGGTCACCCCTGGACCGTCTTCACCCCCTGTACCACTCCGAGATCACCGCAACCGCGAGCCGCCCCCTCCGAGCCTTCTCCGCAGGAGATCCGGTTTTCGCGCTTAATTTCCACGGCCTGCCGAAATGGCTTAAAGGAAGGATCGAGAGCTCAACCGGCCCGAAGTCCTACACTGTCGAACTGCAAGACGGAGTGGTCTGTAGACGTCACATCGACCAACTCCGGAAGCGGTGGGAAGGGGATGGCGAAAACCACCCTGACGAGGTAGGACAACAACATCCCTACAAGGCAGGCCAAAACCACCCCGACGAGGTAGGACAACAACACCCCTACAGGGCAGGCCAAAACCACCCCGACGAGGTAGGGCAACGCCACCCGGGCAGGGCAGGACAACACCACCCTTGCGAGGTAGCCCTGCAACACCCAGTCGAGGAAGGGCCGTACCACCACAACATGACCGGCAAGCCAGCAGACCAGCTACCGTACTGCAACTGCCGAGTAGACAGGGGACTCCACGGCAGCGAGAACTCACGCCTCCCCGGCAAGGCGACCCAACGCCACCCCGACGGCAGGGAACTCCAGGGAACGCCAGTAGACCGGGACATGCCCAACCGAGAGGGCCAACAACAACCCGGTGAGGGAGGACTACAACACCCCTGCATGCAAGAACTACACCACCCGTCTGAAATCCTCCGCCCAACAGACCCCCGTCCCAAGCAACAACGACCCGACCAGGTCGACCTGCACCACCCAGACAGGGTCGACCAACACAAGTCTAAAAAATACGGACAATTTGGAAAAAGTGTAAAAAAACCAAGGGACTTACCGGTCCACGACGGGCGACACCCAGGACAGGGAAGAGACCAACCGGACCAGCAGATATATTCCACCAGCGGGTCGGGAGGCGGCACGCCGGAGCCGGTACCTGCAACGACCACTTCGCAGCCCAGCAGCAAGGCCGGAGGCGCACGGACAGGGCCGGCACCTTCAACGACCCAGCGGCAGGCATCCCAGGGGCGAGGGTCGGAGGACACCGGAGCAGCCACCTTCCAGACGGACGACGGAGAACAGAATGAACTGCGCAGGTCGAGCAGGGCTTCCAGACGTCCCGCCTACCTGCGTGACTACGTCTGTTGACTGACACGGACTGAACTATTTTTTCATCTAGGAGAGGAGGAGTGTTATGTCCTTATAAGGACATCCGGCCGGGGATTGGTTAATCCTCCGGGCGGGAAAGTTAAACCGCTGTCATTGGACGGCTGGTCTGCCGGAGCGCTATAAAAAGGGCTCCGGCAGCACAGCCGTTCGTCTGTTCTGACTTAGTTGAGAGCTGAATAAATCTTGTTGAACAGACCCCGCTGGTCTTGTCTTCTTTCCTGCGCCTGATCTAACAGAAAGTCACAATGGATGCCAGCAGATTCCTCTATTCCTCTATTCAATTGTATCTAATTTTCAGAGATTTCTCCTAATAGGATGTGAATCATCTTAATGTTTCTTCAGTGTTAAAACTAAAGGTAAAGGTTCCCCTCGCACATATGTGTTAGTTGTTCCCAACTCTAGGGGGTGGTGCTCATCTCCATTTCAAAGCCAAAGAGCCAGTGCTGTCCAAAGATGTCTCCGTGGTCATGTGGCCGGCATGACTAAACACCAAAGGCGCATGGAACGATGTTACCTTTCCACCAAAGTTGGTCCCTATTTTTCTACTTGCATTTTTTATGTCCTTTCGAACTGTTAGGTTGGCAGAAGCTGAGAAAAGTAACGGGAGCTCACCTCGTTACTCAGCACTAGGGATTCGAACTGCTGAACTGCCGACCTTTCTATCGACAAGGTCAGCATCTTAGCCACTGAGCCACTATTAGTGGACAGCATTTCACAGATCCAGTAAGTGCGTGGAAGTATTGGAACCGGGCTGCTCTTATTGCCACATTATCAGCCAAACCTAGTCTAATACCTGTGTTTGGCCGCCATGAATTCTGTTATGACTAAGTTAAATAACCTGGCATGCCATTCTTCCAATCAATAATATAATTAATTGATCACATCAATTATTTATTGTTTTTTTTAATCTTCTTTTATTTTGTAAGCCTTAATAAGAAAACCTTTTGATTGACTTCTTGACTATAGTGAAAGATGGACTAGTCATCATATAGGTCTGAATTTGGAATCCTAGTCATAGTTTCTTTAAATGCTATTACTGCACTCAACAATGAACTAAAGGGCCACCATCAGTGAGCTGTTGGAAAGTATTACTTGGTCTGTTGTGTGGATGTTTGGGTGGTTTAGGGGTGGGGAATTGTGATGGGTGGGAGTGTGTTTGAGGATTGTTATGTGTGTTGGACCTGGTCTCTGGGTGTTAAGTGAATTTCGTTGTATGGGTATACAGTGTATACACGTACAATGACAATAAAGTTATTATTATTATTCTCTTTTATTCATTAAAAATGAAACTCAGTCAACTGGACATTTAAAAACGTGTCACAAATACCATTGACTGGTGCTAATGGTTGATATGGGTTGCTGCCAGCATCCTAGGTATCAACCAAGTACCTTCTTAAAATATATGACGTTCTGAGTAGCACAGTTTTTTGCAGTTCCGCTGGTGTTATTTTTTTAAAAAAAATTTGATTTATATGCCGCCCTTCTCCGGAGACTCAGGGCGGCTTACAATGCGCTAAGCAATAGCCTTCATACTTTTGTATATTTATGCAAAGTCAGCTTATTGCCCCCACAAACTGGGTCCTCAATTTACTTACCTTAGAAAAGATGGAAGGCTGAGTCAACCTTGAGCCATGGTGAGATTCGAACCTGCAATAATTGCAGGCAGCTGGTGTTAATAACAGGGTGCTTTAGACCACTGTACTATAACAGGCTGTATTGTTATACTGTGTATACACATACAATGACAATAAGTAGTAGTAGTAGTTGTTATTGTTGTTGTTGTTGTTATTATTATTATTATTATTATCATCATCATCATCATCATCATCATCATCATCATTTAAGGCAACCTTCCATCTTGCCTCTAAAGACATTTTGCTTCATTTTCCTTACTTCTTTTTAAGGAGGCTAAAGCAAAAAATATTTCTATATTCCAACTTTTACAGATGTCTGTTATATGCAGCAGGGGAAACACTTAATATAGGGAAATACTTTGAACACTCAAATGAATATGAATGCTAACTGTAATCATAATTATTATTAGTATCTGTGGAATTCTAGTTGACTATACTATGTTCAAAACAGTGAGACACAAGTTAATTAGAACTTTATTTCACTGGAAGTCATTACAATTTCAGCAAGATAATCTGAGACCAAGATGTTTGGACCAGGAATCGAAAGGGAAATTACTGAGTATTTAATTGTGCAAGATGATCTAATGTAGATTTATTCAGAAATTAATTGCACTGGGTTCAGCATGATATTTACACACGCACACAGAGACACACACAGAAAAGAAATACATCAGAATGCAGCTTTACTCTTTTATAATTTTAAGTCTTATCTCCTTAAATCTATATAGATGAAATTAATTGACCAGAAAATGTGTGTGTTGATAGATAGATGAGATAGAGATGGACAGATAGATGGAATCCATGGAATTGTGGAAACATGAAAGTACTCAGAGGATACTATGCCTACCATGATATATAATGCAGTTAAAACCAAATGAAATGCATCGCTCATGTATATGTATGATTACTTACTTATATAGAAAGGGTTATTCAGTCATGGTACTAAATCCCCTGGAGAGCAATTCAAGGAGCACTATATTAAGGACAATTACCCTTTACCAAATGTGCACATGAAACTATTCATGATAACCCTGGAAATTTCACTGTATGTACAAAAATGATGAAGGCGAAGGAGATGCAGAGAATGAACTGCACCTGGGTAGCCTATGCTACTTTGTATGAAATATACATTGCACACACACACACACACAGCAGGGATGATATTCAGCAGGTTCTGACAGGTTCTGGAGAACCGGTAGCGGAAATTTTGAGTAGTTCAGAGAACTGGCAAATACCACCTCTGGCTGGCCCCAGAGTGGGGAGGGAATGGGCATTTTGCAGTATCCTTCCCCTGGAGTGGGGTGGGAATGGAGATTTTGCAGTATCCTTCCCTTGCCACGCCCACCAAGCCACACCATGCCCACCAAGCCACATCCACAGAACTGGTAGTAAATATATATATATATTCTACCACTGACACACACATACACACACACACACCACTGACTGTATCTGCACTGGATTGGGAGGAAGACAAAAATGTCCTTTGAAAATGTCATCAGTGTATTATTATGCATATAAAGCATGTAAGTTCACTCCAGTACCAATCATGGTTATCCTTCTTGTTAAGGTGCTTTTTTTTAATCAACAAGACACTTTCACCCTGGTTTTTTATTACTATCATCTTTTCTAATACCTTCTCCATAGGTATCTTATGATTATATTATTTTGTTACTTTTATGTACACTAAGAGCTTCTGTACCGGAGACAAATCCTTTGTGTGTCCACATTTGTGTCCACACTTGTTTAAATAAAGTATTCTATTCTATTCTATTCTATTCTATTCTATTCTATTCTATTCTATTCTATTCTATTCTATTCTATTCTATTCTATTCTATTCTATTCTATTCTACTCTACTCTACCCTACCCTACCCTACCCTACCCTACCCTACCCTACCCTACTCTACTCTACTCTTACCTGACAATATTGCATATGGACTATTTCTGTTCTCTTCATGACTATTCCACTTTTATGGACATATCCCAGCAGTGAACCAGATGCCATGCCCTCTGAGCTGGCTTAGTTCTTGAGATATTTTGAGTGCTTACATTCTTTTTTTAAAAACACTTTTACAAAAACTTTAGGTTCCCCAGGCACACTGTGGTTTTGCTATCAAAAGAAAGAAACTCATAAAATTGTGTTTCAATATTAAAGCAAGAGTGACCACCAGCTATGAAACAATATTGACTAAAATAGCTCTGCCATCCCTCCTTTTTTGGTAAGACTCATCCATTCCCACTGGAGAGCCATTTAAACAACAGCAACCTCTTAATAGAGAAAGTAAAACAAAAACAAATCACCCAACTTTCCCAGAATGGAAAAGGGCTGAACTAAACCTCATTTATCAAGGACCTTATTTAGATAAAAGGATTTCTTTTATGGGGAGAGGGAAAGATTATACTATGGAAGTCCCAAAGGTACTTTTTCCAGTGGGCTCTCTTGTTTTTGTTTTGTTTTTTTTCCTTTGAAAGCATTTTGCTTCTCGTACAAGAAGCTTCTTCAATTCAAGAAGTTTCTTGGATGAGAAGCAAAATGTTTTCAACATGTTGCCTTTTGGAAAAAAGCACCTTTGGGACAACCATAACCTGGATGACCAAGAAGCTCCATAGACACTACACTATGAAAATTAATAAGCCTTTCTAAAACAGTCTGAAATGATGGCATTTCTGCAAAAGCAACCTCAACATCTAGTTTTGGATGTTGGATTTCGCAGGATGCATGAATTTTTCAGATATGGTCTCCTGAATTGGTGATCCCTGATAATAATATCTAGTCTAGTGAAAAGAAGGACTAGAGGTAACAAGATCACAGTATTGAGGGGCTTCCACAAAGGGTCAAGCTATTTTCCAAAACAGTAGAAGGAAAGACAAGCAAGACAAGACAACAGCTTCCCTTTAGAAGTTTTGGGTGCTCCATCACTGGAGACTTTTAAGAAGAGGATGGACGGCCACTTGTCTGGTATACTATAGGGTCTGCTGCTTGAGCAGGGGTTGGACTAGAAGACCTTCACTTTCCCAAACTCTTTTATTCTGTTAATTGGGATCACGGTTCCAGAGTTCCCAAGAAATATTACCAATGTTATGGGCACATTACGAATTGGGAGGCTGATAAATTGGGAAAGGCTAGCACAAATGGAATTCCTATTCTATCATGTGCAGATCTGTACATTGGGGAAACAAAACAACCACTGCATAAATGTATGGCACAACATAGGAGAACAAATCCATCAGGACTAGATTCAGCAGTTCATCTGCATTTAAGAGACAAAGACCACTCTTTTGAAGACAAAGCAAAGTCCACATTTTGGACAGAGAGGACCACTGGTTTGAAAGAGGGATCAAAGAGGCCATCTATGTCAAAAAAGAACAGCCCTCTCTAAGCAGAGAGGGAGGAATACAACATCAACTATCCCCAGTCTACAACACAGTCTTTTCCACAGTTCCAAGAAGGCTCCATACCCATTTGCACTACTCAGGTGACCCTGATGACACAGATAAATATCCAGGTGGCTTTAATGACTCACTAAAAGAATGCAAATGACCAGCTGTCTACAAGGAGTATAAATCCTTCTATTCCCCACCATCCAGTCAGAGCTGAAGAAGTTTCTTGGATGAGAAGCAAAACATCTTCAAAGAAAAAACTAGAAAGTCCAGTTGGCTCTTGAAAAAAAAAGCACCTTTGGGACAACATGACCTGGATGATTGAGAATCTCCATAAGGTAAAGGTTCCCCTCACACATATATGCTAGTTGTTTCCGACTCTAGGGGGTGCCATGCTCATGTCCGTTTCAAAGCTAAAGAGCCAGCGCTGTCAGAAGACGTCTCCGTGGTCATGTGGCCGGCATGACTAAATGCCAAAGGTGCACAGAACACTGTTACCTTCCCATCAAAGGTGGTCCCTATTTTTCTACTTGCATTTTTTACATGCTTTTAACTGCTAGGTTGGCGGAAGCTGGGACAAGTAACGGGAGCTCACCCCATTATGCGGCACTAGGGATTCGAACCGCTGAACTGCCGACTTTTCGATCGACAAGCTCAGCGTCTTAGCCACTGAGCCACCATGTCCGTGTCCCATAAAAGAATCTCCATAGACATTTCCTATTCTACTGTATTCCAAATGAGATCATCTCATGTAAATTGAGAAAAGCCGAAAGAAATCACTCTGCCTTGGGCAGGGGTGTGTGAATATGTGGCTGTGCCGCTTTGTTGAAATTTCTGCCACCAGATAAGGTTGTGCGGAGCTGATTCCGGGGGATGATAGCATGGGCAATATGTGCTGACACAGCAGCGGCTTCTCTATATGTTTTGCTTTTCTAGGCAGCCAGCTTATTAACTGGTGTAGCAGCTCAGACAATCAGCCTTGAAAGGAACAATACTGCAGTGTGAAAAGATGGAGTTATTGGATATTAAAAGAAAAAATAATATGAAAGTGAGCATACCCTCAGTGGCCAGTACTTGACTCATGCAGCCACACGGCATGAGACTTGTTTTATTTCTCAGCATTTCTTTGTAGCTTCATAGATGAAGAGTCACAGCGATATCCGTGAACAGTCATTAATTTTGCTGACCAGAAATGTGGCTTTTTCTTTTTTCTTTTACTCTGCTGTGCTTTCCATGCAATTCTTACATCCTCACTATTATTTTATTTATCAAACCATAGTCTGAACATTACATAGCGAATGCATGGGTAAATATAGCAGTAAGCTGCTGCAAAATAGATCGTTCATATTTTAGCATGAAGTAAGCTAGGTCCTTATAATGTTGGATGACACTTGAAGGCTGAACTTAACCTTGAGATAGAGAGGGGATAAATACAATCGAAATTTTCATGTCAAGAAAGGAAGGTAGGGCAAAAAAAAAGAGAGAATTGTCCATTTCAAATATATGTTAATTTTTAAGCTTAGTATATTTTAGCTAAGGAAGAAAAAGAAGGGAAGGGACAGGAAGGGAAGAGGGGAGGAAAGGGAGAAGGGAAGGGAAGGGAAGCAGTGGTGGGTTTTTACTGGTTCGCCCCTATTTGGCGAACCGGTAGTGGCGGTGGCGGGAGGCTCCACCCACCCACCTGGATGTCATCACGGATGCTCTGCACATGTGCAGAAGGTTCTGCGCATGCGTAGAAGCACTGTGAGCAAGCGAAGCGAGTGCACACACATGCACATTCACAGTTCCGAACCGGAAGTAAAGATAAGTGGAACCCACTACTGAAGGGAAGGGAAGGGAAGGGAAGGGAAGGGAGGAGAGGAGAGGAGAGGAGAGG
>WNWU01000063.1:11434582-11450703 GCA_012654045.1 Ptyas mucosa
GGAAGGGAAGGGAAGGGAAGGGAAGGGAAGGGAAGGGAAGGGAAGGGAAGGGATGGGAGGAGAGGAGAGGAGAGGAGGGGAGGGGAGGGGAGGGGAGGGGAGGGAACGGAAGAGAAGAGAAGAGAAGAGAAGAGAAGAGAAGAGAAGAGAAGAGAAGAGAAGAGAAGAGAAGAGAAGAGAAGAGAAGAGAAGAGAAGAGAAGAGATCTTTTTCACTCTTCAGAAATGGCACTGACATATTAAGGGTGAAAGCTGCATTATCCCCTGTCTAGTAATCACCTTTTGTGATCCCAAGCCAGGCATTAAACATTGCTTGAAGAGAACAAATATTGGATTTTTCTGGAGATTTTATAGAGTGTTCTGTGACACCCACACAGTTCACATAAATGTTGATGGAAGAAGGAAGATATGAATTTCTCCTCACTGTGCTCTGGTGTCTTTTCGTAATTAGGCTGGTGCTATTGCAGGATTCTCTGTCCAAATAGCAGCATTTGTTAGCAGAAAGATTCTGATATGAGGGGAGGAGGAGAAAGAGAAGGAGGAGAGGAAGTAATATTAGCAATATGGGGAATACAGTATTGGTGAGTAAGTAATCTAAACATTTTAATGTGTAAAACGTTAAAAGCCTAAGATTTCATCATGAGCTCTGCTGGCTCAGCAGACTAAAGCAGTGTTATTAACTGTTATTAACATCAGCTGCCTGCAATTACTGCAAGTTCAAATCCCACCAGGCTCAAGGTTGACTCAGTCTTCCATCCTTTCTAAGGTAGGTAAAATGAGGAGCCAGTTTGTGGGGGCAATAAGCTGACTTTGTATAAAATATACAAAAGTATGAAGGCTATTGCTTAATAGCCACCCTGAGTCTCTGGAGAAGGGCAGCATATAAATCAAATAAAAAAAAAATATTGTGGAAGGAATTGGAAAGAACATTTAAAGAAGAGACAGAAAGAGACAGAGGGGGAGGGAGGGAGGGAAGGAGAGGGAGGAAGGGAGGGAGAGAGAGGAGGGGAGAGGCAACAATAGGGAGGATTTAGGAAATGAAACACACTGTGTGATATCTAATATCTCTCCTTGCGTTATGCACAATTTTCTTTTACTCCAATTCGTACAAAGCAATATGTTTAGAAGGGTTGTGAGGCAGGTGTAGCCCAACTTCAATTTATAACATTTATATATAGATTCAGTTCAAATTTAATAGGCCATTCAATTTGTCTTGGATTTTCTGGTCTAACTGAGATTCGTATGCATGCATGCAATGGCTACAGATAAGTCCAAAACTTGAATAAGATTGTGGCGCTGATCTGATCCTCAGTGAAATGGGTACATGTCTGTGGCACATATGAAATATGCATACAATCTCTGCATTCACACAAATATATACAGTATCAAGAAAATTTGGAACTATAAACAGTAAAGCTTAAAGGTAAATCAACTAAATGTTGGAAATGCGAAAAGACACAGGGGTCATATTATCATATGTGGTGGACGTGTGGGGAATCAAAAAGATACTGGGCAAAAAACTGTATGTGGTAGAGATCCCTATAGATGAAAAAGTGGGTAAGAAAATATTAGAATGTGCAGAAATGAACAGATTAACACACTGACACACTGTTTAATGTAAGATGGAATGTTTGTATTAAAATAAAAATTTAAAAAAAAATTAAAAAAGAAAATTTGGAACTATAAACAGTAAAGCTTAACAAGGCACGATTATCTTCTTCCTGGCTATGATCTATGCTGATGAAATAGCATAGAGCAGGGGTGTCAAACTCGCATCGTCATGGCAGTGTCATGTGATGTACAGGGATGGCTTCTACTTACCTTTAGTATCGGTTCGCAATGGGGCTGTGCGCGTGTACGAGCAAAGCGAGCACACACGCTCTCTTCTGCGCATGTGCAGAAGCATTTTGATAATGTCGGGGTCGGTGGGCGGAGCCTCCCGCCGGTTTTACTACTGGTTCTATAGAACCGGTGCGAACCGGGGGCAACCCACCACTGGTGATGTATCACAACTTTTTTCCCCCTTTGCCAAACTGGGCGTGGGCGTGGGCAGCACATGACGCATCTGGCCCGCGGACCATGAGTTTGAAAGCCCTGGCATAGAGGCTTTCTAATGAATTTCTTTTTTCTTCTTTCCAGTCCTACCCTTGTTCTAGACTGCATGAATTTGTATGGGCTACAAAGATACATAAAATTAGTCTTGGCTCTTTCTTCAGGGTTCGAAGTTGTCACTAGCCACTTTGCCTTCTCTCAGATCAATTTGTTCTGCCCCAGCTACGGACCCCAAAGAATGCAGCACACACAAATTCTATACAAAGCTTATTTTACTTTTACTTAGTCTTTTTCAACCAAAGGCTGCGAATACTGTCTTAACAGCCTACCAGAATTCTAAGATAAGGTAATCACAGTCTTACTAGAGTTGGCAGAAAGCCCAGAAACAATTTTGCAGAGAATCCAGACGTGAAGGAGATTGAACTAAAGTTGTTCTCTGCTTGTTGCAAGTGGTGTTCCTTCTTAAATAGGCTAAGGGAGTGACCAATTAGCCCCAAGCCTTACTCTTGAGGAGACCCCCTCTCCTCTTTGTCCTCTTCACTTAAAAGAGCTTCTGGAGGTTCTGAAGTCCCTGGCTGAATCCCTGCCTCTGGCATCACATCTTCTCCAGCCTCCTCACTGTCCGACTCGAGCGCCAGCTGCACAGGCTGCTGGTGCAGGACCACACCAGCCTCTTCGTTGTCGGAATCAGCTACAATCTGCTGATTGCACAGGCTGCTGACGGGCCACAACACAATTCTTCCTTGGCATATACATGTATAGACCAACATCTCTCATTAAGGCATGTGCCTTATATACATACATACATACATACATACATACATACATACATACATCTCTCTATCTCTATCTATCTCTATCTCTAACTCTATCTATCTCTATCTCTATCTCTATCTCTATCTATCTATCTATCTATCTATCTATCTATCATCTATCTATCATCTATCATCTATCTATCTATTTATCTATCTATCTCCATTATACACTGTGTCTGTGTGTGCGTGTAATTTTATTTTGAATCAAACATACAAACTCCATACAATGCTACTTGTTTTTGGCCACTTTGTCATTATCTACTACAGTATTTCTTCCAGTATCACTTTCTCAAAGCAATTTACAACACTTTTATTTCTCTAATAAAGCCTTTTTCCCCATCCATCGTAGAGTTTTTTTTTCTTTTAACTTCATACTGCTCTGCTCTTCCTCTAAAATTTTGGTATCTCTCTTTTAACTTCCACAATAGTCTTTCTCTACTTTAATCCCATATCTGCTCTACCTTGCAATTCTTTGACGTTTCCAATTTTTTGCTTCCCTATCATTCTGGTCTCTAGACTTCATGCCCTTACATGTTTTTCTCTATAGAAGCATTATTTTTGAATTGAGCTGATCATTCCTATGTTGGTAGAATGAATACAGTACATACACATTCTCTGACATCCTCATAATTAATTTTGTTTGTTTGTTTGTGGGTTGGCTTACTGTTGAGACATTGAATCCAGTAACAGTAACAATAACAGAGTTGGAAGGGACCTTGGAGGTCCCTTAATCCAACCTACTGCTCTTGCAGAAGATCTACACTATTTCTGATAAAAGCCTTCAGCGATGAGGCACCCACAACTTCTTGAGGCAATTTCTTCCACTGGTTTATTATTCTCACTGTTAGAAATTTTCTCCTTAGTTTTAGGTTGCTTCTCTCCTTGGTTAGTTTCCATCCATTGTTTTGTGTCATGCCTACAGGTGCTTTGATAAATAAGTTGGACCCCTCTTCCTTCTGGAAAACCTTCAAGTATTGTAAGACTGCTATCACCCCTGGTTCTTCTTCTTGATAGATTAGGTATATCCAGTTCCTGTAATCATTCTTCATATGTTTTAGCTTCTAGGCCCCTAATCATTTTTGTTGCTCTTCTCTGAACTTTTTCCAGAGTCTCAGATCCTGATTGATTCTGTTCATTAACGGAGCTATTTTGTGTTGTGTAAAGGTTATAATGTGTCTGAAAATGCCCAAACAGGTTGCATTCATTTCATTTGCCTGTCTATTTTTTACTCTCTTTTTTTTGTAGTTTATTGTAGATCAAGGTGATAATCCCTCCCCTTCAAAAAAAAAACCCAAACCCACAACCACGAAAGCTCTTCCCTTTTCTCAGGAGAATACACAAGAGAGAGAGAGAGAGAGAGAGAGAGAGAGAGAGAGAGAGAGAGAGAGTGAGAGAGAGAGAGAGATTATATCTCTCAGAAAAAAAGGGGGGGGGAATCAAAAGAAACACCACTGAATTAAGATACTGCTGTGAATGGATTTGCTATTTGTGAGTTTTGCAAAGATTTATTATTAATGAAGATGTTGATTGGTTTCAAAATGATGAGAACTCTGAAAATAAATGAGGCAGAAAGCAGACACATGCATACTGATTTATCAGATATTATGTTAAACTGTGAGGAGGGGGCAGGATGTTGCATAAGAATAAACATCAAGGGGGAGGAGGAAGTTGCATAATAAAAGATATCAAGAATGCACTCCCTTTAGAAGAAAATCACAAGATAAACCATTTTAGCCAAGGTGTGAGGTCACGTGAAGAAGCAAATATTTACTTGTGGAGCAAGTATCTATGAGAGATATATTTCACATTCAATTTTATTTATGCATTAATCCAATTTATACCACCAACCATCTGTATGAGAAACTCTGGACAATGAACAAGCAAAATAATGAGTGACATCCAAGCCAGTGGTGGGATTCAGCTGGTTTGGGCTGGTTCAGGTGAACCAGTAGTTAAATTGCTGGGCGGCCCAGCCCCTCTTTGTCCCACCCCTTCCCCATGAGTCCCATTTTGGCTGCCAGGTAAGTACAGGGAGGCCTACTAGGCCCAAAACAGGGCATGGGGGGGGAATGCAGCACCCCCCCCCCCCCACGCAGTCTATTTTCACTCCCAGTAAACTGCAGGGAGGCCTCCTAGGCCCAAAATGGAGTGCAAGGGGTGTGGCGCGCCCCCCCATGGCCCATTTTTGCTCCCAGGAGGCTACAGAGAGGCCTACTAGGCTCAAAATGGGGAGTGGGGGGGCGTGTCCCCTGTGACCCGTTTTTGCTCCTGGGGGGGTGCATGAGGCCGAGTGCTGCCTGTCACAGCTCCTGGCCATGCCCACCATGGCCACGCTCACCCAGCCAGTCATTAGGACAGAGAACCGGTTGTTAAATTATTTGAATCCCACCATTGATCCAAGCCATTACTAAATTTTCATTGAGGTGGCACAAAACCCCAAACCATTAGATACAAGCATATGTGCTGGAGTTCTCAACCAACACGTCACTCCTAATGATTGGGGTAATTGAGAACTGGCTGCCTGAACTATTTGATATGCATGGAGTAGGGGTGTCAAACTCATGGCCCACAGGACAGATGCATCACGTGCTGGCCACGCCCACCCCTGGTTTAGCGAAGGGGGAAAAAGTTGTGATACATCACATGACGGCAATGTGACGACACAAGTTTGACACCCCTGGCATAAACTGTATTTCCTCATTGAAAAACATATCAAATTTACTAGTTTTGATTGGGGATGAATAGACTAGAGTGAGTTTCCATGACTGAATCTGAGTTTAACTTGGAGTCATAACTGGATTTCTGTTAACTGAATGTAAAGAGCTAGAAAATTCTTCTTTTAATCAAGATATCTGTGAGCAGACAAATTTTCCTTTTACTTCAAAATTTATAAAAATGTGGAGTCCTTGATGGTCTCTAAGCTTGCCTGCCTATAGATGTTTCATTACTCAACTAGGTAACAACATCAGTATGCAGTGAGCATTGAGGATGTTACCTAGTTAGGTAATGAAACATCTGCAAGCATATAACCAAGCACAGAGAGTGCTAAGGACTCCACAATTCAACCGTGAGATACATATGGTCTCCTCTGTTATATTTATGAAAGTCAGATTTAAACAAACAAACAAACAAACAAACCCATGGTGGGTTGCTACCGGTTCTCCCCGGTTCTTGTGATCTGGTAGTGGAAATTTTGAGTAGTTCGGAGAACTGGTAAATACCACTGCTGCCTGACCCCGCCCCCAATCTATAAGCTGCCTCCCGAGTCCCAGCTGATTGGCTAGAAGGGAAAACACTGTTTAAACTCTTGCCATGGTGCTTCAAAGGGCCGCCCTACAGCTGATCAGTGGTAAAAGGTAGTGTGGTGGTAGACCAGTATGCTCGAAAAACAAATGGGTAGACCGGAACGCTCCCCCCCAAAAATGGGTAGACCGGTAGGGCTCTGCAAGTAGTTAAAAGCCTGGTAGACCAGTACTCTGCTAAATTCTAAAGAATTGTCAAGTGACCGTCAAACCACGCCCACAAAATAAGCCACACCTACAGAACCGGTAGTAAAAAAAATTAGAACCCACCCCTGAAACAAACCTTTTTTATAGGTTTGCCACAGATTCTTTCACCATGGATTCCTGCAGGAAAAAGAAATGTATGACTGAGGACTCAGCAGGAGCAAGTAGAATTTTGATCACAACAAACTTTCTGGTAAAAGGATTCAAGATACCTGGAAAAAAAAAACATTCTACAGAGAGTAGAATGTCTTTTAATAGCAATTAATCAGTGGAGCGAGTTGCCTCTAGAAGTTGTGAGTGCTCCAACAATGGAGGTTTTTAAGAGAGATTGGACAACCATTTGTCTGAAATGGTGTAGGGCCATGATGGCGAACCTATGGCACGGGTGCCACAGGTGGCACGCAGAGCCATATCGGTGGGCACGCGAGCTCAGCTCTGGCATGCATGCATGCGCCAGACAGCTGATTTTCGGGCCTTCTGGGCCCATTAGAAGTAAGGAAACACATTGTTTCCGGCCTCCGAGGACCTCTGGGGGGGGAAGGCCGTTTTTGCCCTCCCCAGGCTCCTAGAAAGGCTCTGGAGCCTGGTAAGAGCAAAACACGGGCCTACCGGGCCCACCGTGCCATCATGTGCCAAAAATGGGGGGAGCACGGGGGGGGCAGGGCGCATAAAATTATGAATGTGGGCACACATGCGTGTGACCCCACCGCGCTCTCCCAACTTTTGGCACACAATGGCAAAAAGGTTAGCCATCACTGGTATAGGGTTTCCTGCTTGAACAGGGGGTTGGATTAGAAGATGTCTAAGGTCATTTTCAACTCTGTTATTTTGTTATAACTGAATTGGGGCCATCACTAGAATGAGTTGATTGATCTTAAAAATGTTCCTAAGCAAAATGTCTCACATGCCTAATGAAAAATATAACCAAAATATTGTGAATATTCTTTAAAATGGAATAAAATCATCTAAATGCCTTAGAACAGGGGTCAGCAAGCTGTGACTCTGGAGCTGCATGTGGCTCTTTCACCCCTCTGCTGCAGCTCCCTGTCACGTCACAACCGCCAATGTGCGAAACCCACCAGCACGCAATTTATTGAGCTTTTCAACCCCCGGTAGGGCAACCATGGATAAATCCAAGAAAAGAAAAGTTTCAGAAGAAAACAGAACATTTAATTCAACCACATATGCTAGTTTTGTGGCCGCTCAAGAAATAGTCAGGCACAGGAAGGGTTTTGTGGCTCCCGGTGTTTTCTTTTCTGTGGGAAGTGGGTCCAAATGGCTCTTTGAGTGTTTAAGGTTGCAGACCCCTGCCTTAGAAAAACAAGACTATTCCCTTTCCCCTTCGTATTGCTGCTAAAAACTATGATACGAGAGAAACAATTCCTATTCAGTATGAAGAAATACATCAGTCAAAGGTTTGTTTGCTTGCTTATTTGTTTTGTTGTTGTTTCTGAGCAAAATTATCTGATCTCATACAGATTCAAAACTATCAGCCATCTGTTTGGACAAAGTCTATATCCACGACCACCTCCCTTGTATCTTTTTTTTTTTGGCTTTGTGAAAAGAAAGTGTAAAAGTATTGAATATAATTCAATACAGAGTTGTTAGATTCTTTCTCAAGATGCAGCCTCAGACATGCCAGCTTATTGAACTTCAATATTAAAATGATAAAAATTGAAGAAATTGTAGAAGCAGCTGGAGTAGAGCCATATCTTTCCACGTCGTCAATGTCTGTCTGTCTGTCTGTCTGTCTGTCTGTCTGTCTGTCTGTCTGTCTGTCTGTCTGTCTAGCTAGCTAGCTAGCTAGCTAGCTAGCTACCTGAGAAACTCTGGCAGGGAACAGAAACAAAATAAAACCAAATTATGCAATCCATCTCAAAAGGAACTGGCTCAAGGCCCATTATCAATATGTCAAATAGAAGCAAACCAATAAATATTTTAGCCCCAGTGCCTAAGAAACTAGTTGAGTTTTCAGCAAAGAGTGTCAGGGTCATCCAGATTTCCATCCAGGTGAAGTCCTGTTTCATATGAGCTATGAGAATGAAGTCGTGCTTCTTGGGTTCCATCAGTCATACTGCTTCAGTGACCGAAGCAGAGAATTCCCCTGAAGCAGAGATCTATTGGGATGGGAAGAAAGTATCATGGATAGGCAGTGGTGAAATCTATTTTTTTTTTTTACTACTGGTTCTGTGGGCATGGCTTGGTGGGCATGGTGTGGCTTGGTGGGCGTGGCTTGGTGGGCATAGCAGGGGAAGGATACTGCAAAATCTCCATTCCCACCCCATTCCATGGGAAGGATACTGCAAAATCTCCATTCCCACCCCACTTCTGGGGAAGGAAATTGCAAAATCTCCATTCCCACCTCACTCTGGGGCCAGCCAGAGGTGGTATTTGCCGGTTTTCTGAACTACTCAAAATTTCTGCTACTGGTTCTCTGAACTACTCAAAATTTCCGCTACCGGTTCTCCAGAACCTATCAGAACCTGCTGTATTTCACCCCTGTGGATAGGTGATCCCTCAACATGGTCTTATGCCCTACATGATTTTAAAGGTAGCAGCCAGCACCTTGAATTGTGCCCAGAAGCCTAAGAATCAATTAAACGTACCAAGCAATGATGTTATATGAGTTTATCATCATTTATCCAAAACTCCATGTCCCAGTTGAATTTTTCAAGTGCTTAAGGATACCCTCATGTACAACTCATTGCACTAGTTCATCTGAAAGATGACTAAGACATGAATGATAATGATCAGTGCTTCCTTATTTAAGGATGGTTATAACCCAAAATGTAAGTATGCAAAGGGTGTCCTGGCCATGGCCACCACTTGGATCTGGAGCAAAACCTGTGAGTCAGCTGATTATACTAGTACTTCCATTTTGTCATGAATGTAATAATTGTTGACCTACAGATAAATATGACAAAAATAGCTAGCAGTTAAAGGTCAGTACAAAAGATTGGTGGTGCACAATTTAGCCCTAAGGGTTAAAAACTGACAGTGAAATACACTTCACAGTGAGATAACAGTGTGTGTGTGTGTGTGTGTGTGTGTGTGTGTGTGTGTGTGTGTGTTTTGTTTTTCAGATCAAATAGCTTTATCACTTTTTTGGTAATCTAATTTTTTTCCCCCAGTGCTTCTCTTTCTGAGGTGAAAATATATATTGTTTATCAACGTCATTGTGCAGTTCATCTCCTCAAAATTATTCCACATATTTTCATTATATAATGGCTGAAAGATATACTGGAGGGTGAAAAAAGCAACCGAGATACCAAGTACATATTATTTGTAAAAGAGATGAAAAAGAAGACTCTATGAGGAATTTTGCATGATTTTTATGCATAATATTTGTATATTCCAAATTACAGATCTGTGGTTTCGCATTTACCTCTGATACCTGGCAATTTATTTTTTGCTTTGTTTGGGCTTAGCAGAATTATTTAGTGGTGTGATTTCATCACGTATTCATTTTAATCTATTAAAGTTCACCTTTCGCTATTCTCTGTTTTTCATTAAATTCTTTGGGACTGTTTTTCTGTTTTTCATTAAATTCTTACATAACTGAAAGTTAGTTAAGCCTACTTTTATAAATGTTTTTTTTTTCAATCTGATGAACTTTTGTACAAGATTAGGAGTGTATTTTAAATACATATGTTCATATTCATAATTTAAGTTCAACAATTCTAGTATGAAGTTTTTACCACTTTAAGGTTACAGAAATGGAGTGAATGGTGAACAGTGACCAAGCATGGAAGAACACATCATGCTCCCTAAGTTTGTACCCACAATATTCTCTTGACTTCATGTGTGCTAAAAGACATTTGTCCTATTTGACCAGTGTTGTCTTGCCTTCAAGTAGCAACATTCAAGCCCAGGGGCGCTCACATTGCAGCACTGGTCAAAAGGGCCCAGCAGAGATTATACTTCCTGAAACTTCTCAGGAAACAACAACCGAATGAAAAACTGCTGGTGACCTTCTACCGCTGCACCATGGAGAGTATTTTAACTTACTGCACCTGTGTATGGTTTGCCAATTGCACAGTGGCAGATAGGACAGTGCTCCAGAGGGTTAATGTCATTGCCCAGAGGATCATTGGTTGTCTTCTCCCCTCTTTGGAAGAGCTTTATAGCTCCCGCTGCCTTAAGAAAGTTCAAAACATTCTTAAAGATCCATCTCATCCTGGGCACCCTTTTTTTGAACTATTACCACCTGGCAGACGGTACAGGACAATCAAAACAAGGACAAATAGGATGAAAAACAGCTTCTATCCCAGAGCAGTAATTATATTGAATTCTACTGTATAGCGCAATATTAATGAATATCGGGGTTTTCAATTCAATTGCGTAGAATGTGAAGGATGTGTGTTTTTGTTTTATTTTTATAGTTTTTCTTATGTATAATATATATTGAAGATGGCATTTATGAGATGCAACGACAATAAAGTACTACTACTACTATTCATTCCTATATATTTGTTGTTGTTAGTTGCGAAATTGTGTCCGACCCATCGTGACCCCATGGACAACATTCCTCCAGGGCTTCCTGTCCTCTACCATCCCCGGAGTCCATTTAAGCTCACACTTACTACTTCAGTGACACCATCCAGCCACCTCATTCTCTGTCGTCCCTTTCTTCTTTTGCCCTCAATCTTTCCCAGCATTAGGCTCTTCTCCAGTGAGTCCTTCCTTCTTAATAGGTGGCCAAAGTATTTGAGTTTCATCTTCAGGATCTGGCCTTCTAAAGAGCAGTCAGTGTTGATCTCCTCTAGGGCTGACCGGTTGGGTCGCCTTGCAGTCCAAAGGACTTGCAGGAATCTTCTCCAGCACCATAGTTCAAAAGCCTCAATTCTTTGGCGCTCAGCCTTTCTTATGGTCCAGCTTTCACAGCCATACATTGCAACTGGGAAAACTATCGCCTTGACTATATGCACTTTTGTTGGCAGGGTGATGTCTCTGCTTTTTAGAATGCTGTCTAGATTTGCCACAGCTTTCCTCCCCAAGAGCAAGCGTCTTTTAATTTCTTAGCTGCAGTCCCCATCTGCGGTGATCTTGGAGCCCAGGAAAATAAAATCTTTCACCTCCATTTCTTCCCCATCTATTTGCCAGGAATTCCTATATATATAGGAATACTTAAATAGTCTACATCCTAAAGAGCTAAAGACTTTAACATGAGAATACTGTTCTTTGACACAAATGGTCCAACAGGTTGCAGTTTCTCTGAAGGAAGCGAAAACATTCCTGGCAAACCCACAGAGTTAGGGAGAGTATTATAACATTATTTTGCTGGTATTGTTGAATATCCAATTCACCTAGTGGAAAGTTAGAGAGAAGCTGATAGATCTTCAAAAGCAATTTATCATGCACCATGGAAATTGTAACTGAGAAACAAAATCCAAAACCCGCTTACCATAAGAAATTAGTTGTGTTCTTCTTTAGATCACAGCTTTTGTGGCTAACTTAGATGTCTTAGCAAAACATCAGCACAAGACACTCCAGCATATAAAGACTGCCTCATCAAAGTATCTTTTCTTATTTATAATGTTGGAATAGGATGTAATATTCTCTTGCAACTTTATGTCAGATTCAATTTATTGGTTCCCTCTAAATAAGATGCATATGAAAATGGTTGGAACATGGATAAATAGATGAAATCTTTACACCATTTCATGCATGAGCAAATATTTAAAAAGTTGGGGGAAAGCATCATTTGCATCAATATAACATAAAAATGAGAAGATGGTTGGGAAACAGTACAGAATGCCTTGAAATAAGTGGATTATCCGATTCCATTTTAGGGTGAATTCAGGCCTATGGAAAAACATTGGTTATTCTGGTGGATTACTTTTAGTTGGTTCCAACTAAGGGGCTCCAATCCTCCTTATCCTATTAAAATTCTTATCAGTTATTACATCTTCCCGTACCATTGACAGGGATTAGTAGTTGGAAGCAATTGGTAATAGATATTTTGGGATGTGCCTATATAGGAATGCTTAAAGGACATTAAAAGAAAATGAGAAGTACGGATTGTATAATTAATATTGAAATTTTAAGATATGTGCTGATTTTCAGTAATAGTAGTAAAGTTGTGACCCTATAGCCGAAATCTTTTTTTGTCTCCTGATACTCTGTACCAGGGGTGCCCACAGGCCAGATGCATCACACGTAGGGCATGCCCACCACAGTTCCGCAAAGGGGGAAAACATTGCAAAACATCACATGGCAGCAGTGTGACACCCGTGCTGTATACTGTTCTCAGAATTTTGCAAGGGATGCAATATTATAAATACTACGAGGTCAATGTAGGGCAGAGGTCAGCAACCTTAAACACTCAAGGAGCCACAAAGGTCCTAGCTGGAAGCCCCCGTTCAATTCTGGAGCTGCCTGGAAATCCTGTTCCCCCATCATAGTCTCCTCCTAGAGTGGTGTCCTTTTTCCTCTGCTGACTGGAAGTCCAGTTCCTCCACCATAGTGTCTCCTCCTAGCACGGCATCCTTTTTCCTCTACCTGTCCAAACCTAAAGCCCTATCAATTGTGGAGCTGACCAGCAACAGGGAGCCGCAGCAGAGGGATGAAAGAGCCACATGCGGCTTCAGAGCCACGGGTTGCTGACCCCTGATGTAGGGGAATGAGTGTTAGAACCTTGGCGTGGCAGAGTTAAAAGACGAATCAGCCTAGAATCACGCTAAGTAGAGGAAGGAGAGACAATGTTGAAAAAAAGTAAAGAAAGCCAAGGGATAGTATTGTCTGTAAAAAAAAAATATTCCTGATCTAGCATACATAAATAATACTCATAAATAGGTTCCCTTGACTCAGTCCTAACAGGCAAAAGGTAAAAGGATTGTCAATAGATTCAAACTTGGGAAAGAACTCAGAATTCACCTAGAAGAAAGACCACCAATCATAACTAGAGAATCTCTGACTTTTGGAGAAATGTTGAAAATGTTAAAAATCTGCCAGTTTTTTTTAAAAAAAATCCTTTTATGTCCTTTACCTCTTAAATATCAATTATTTTTCTTATAAAGTACCTTAGTTTTCAACACTGTCTAATCACTTTTCATATCAATGAATGGGGAGCTGTTCATAACACCAATTACTTCATTGATTCTGTTACTATAATTATTTTCAAATAGGAACAACTAGGTAGGAAATTCAATATTAGAAATGTGCCCTTTTTTAATGTGTGTAATTCTATAACCCAGCAATTACCAATCACATAAATAAATAGTCAAGACTATTAAAAGGAGCTGTGTGTTTATTGGAATGTGTGATACCTGTGATTCACGAATGAGACTTGAGACAGAGGCTTAACATCCTCATATAACTGAATGAGCCAGAGATGTCAATAAGCAGTGGACATTATGATTTAATACAGATTGAATATAGCAAGCTGGAATCATTGATTTGCTTCATGAGAGATTCTATTGGAACTCTACTCAGATTTCAGGGGTGGCTTGCCTTCCCTGGCTCTACAGTGTTTTTTTTAATGAATATACAGTCCAAGACCAAGTACATGATTGCTCTATGACAGTGGTCTGAATAATTGGCAGTTAGAGGGGAG
Source organism: Ptyas mucosa (assembly GCA_012654045.1). NCBI lineage: Eukaryota > Metazoa > Chordata > Lepidosauria > Squamata > Colubridae > Ptyas > Ptyas mucosa. The sequence goes on from WNWU01000063.1 coordinate 11,448,510, forward strand.
ATTAACTCTGCTGTGATGGATTGGAGATTTCAGAAGCATGTGTGCTAGGCTCTCAATCTCAAAGTCTGAGCAAATATACAAACACTCAGGTGGCGTTTGGGTACCACCAAAGGGGGAATTTCCAATGCAAGGGATCTCTTGTCACATGGGATTAATAGATTATGCATATATTGCATAATATATATTGGATGGAAACTAATCAAGGAGAGAAGCAATCTAGAACTAAGGAGAAATTTCCTGACAGTTATAACAGTTAACCAATGGAACAACTTGCCTCCAGAAGTTGTGAATTCTCCAACACTGGAAGTTTTTAACCATTTGGTTAAAAACCATTTAGTTTCAGACCATTTGTCTGAAATTTCCTGCCTGAGCAGGGGGTTGGACTAGAAGACCTTTAAGGTCCCTTCCAACTCTGTTATTCTGGGGTTTTTTCCTGTTTTTTCTTTCTTTCCTGGGTTCCTTCTTTGAATAGACACACTTTTTCATGAAGCACTTCAATAAATCAAATAAATGATCTTCTGATTCTTGCTTATTGGAGAGAAAATGCAGAGGCAGGATCTAGGGCAAATTTTGGCCTTCAACAGAATCAGAAGGGATTTCTATTACTCAAATTCAATGCATATGTTGTTCTGTTCTGTTCTGTTCTGTTCTGTTCTGTTCTGTTCTGTTCTGTTCTGTTCTGTTCTGTTCTGTTCTGTTCTGTTCTACTCTACTCTACTCTACTCTACTCTTTCATTCTTTCATTTATTCTATTCTAATATTGGAGGATTGTAAAAGGAGACTGTGAGAACTAATTGGGCAAGGTTTAGCCCATGAATTTCATAGATGCTTATGACATCAGGATCCCAAAAGAAGATTAAAATATATATATTTAAAAATATTAAAATTAGAACAATAATAAATCCAGCAGTCTCACTATTGACTAAACCCCCAAATGCAGACAGATTAAAGATTCAGCAAGAATTATTTTTGAAAGTCAAAATTTACCATAGCTAATGTATTTACAAACTGTCCAGAGAATAAAAAGCAACTTAAGAAAGAAGGTTTTCAAGACAATTGACAAGATTTTAAGCAATGAATACAGAACCAAAAGCACTTATTGAGATAAAAGGTATAAATTGATATTAAAATATGAGAAAATGAGTAAAAGATAATATAATAAACCGGATGCAAAACTTTTATAGAAACAATTACAATGGGAGGATTTATGGAAGGAGTCAACAAAATGTACTGCATGGTATAGTTTAAGAGAAAATTGATACAAAATATTTTATAACCAATATGTAACTCTATCCTTAACTGAAAAAAAACCCAACAACATAAATTTATAAATACGTTGGAAATGTGACAAAGAAGGAACAAAGTACTGGAATAAATATGTACCGGTATTGAAACAATCATAAAAACAAAACTTGAAATGAATCCTCTGATTTATTTTATTTATTTATTAGCTAGGAATGTTTTCAAAACGAATAAATTAAAAATGCCACAATCCATTAGATGTGTGAGAGCAGAATTGGCTCAATACTAGAAAAGGAATATTTCGCTGACAATATCAATCTGGGAAACAAAACTTGGAGAATGTGCAACAATGGCATACTTAGCAGTTTACATCAGAATAGAAGTTTAACTAATTTTAAGCCAGAATGGTTTCCTTCAATATATTACATTACAAAACGAAGTAGACTTATTCTTGAGCACAATATTTAAGGGGAAAATATATGATATAAAGCTAGTAACCAGTGCAATTTAATGTTTATGAATAATTTGACGTAATCACCAGTCAGGTATAATGGGTGATAAACTAAAGTGTTTTTACTGAGTAATTTTTCTCTCTCTGTTGTTGTTTTTTTAATAAGATCAATATACTTATTAGTGTTCAGTGTTTTGCTGCATAATCAAACTTTAAATACTGTGTAATCAAATTTTAAATAATTAAATACTCTCTATCCTAACCGAAGATTGATAGATAGATAGATAGATAGATAGATAGATAGATAGATAGATAGATAGATAATAGTAGCTAGCTAGATAATGATAGATACTGTAAATAGATGATAGATGATGGATGGATGGATAGATAGATAGATAGATAATAGATAGATAAATAGATAGATAGATAATAGATAAATAGATGATAGAGATAGATAGATAGATAGATAGATAGATAGATAGATAGATAGATAGATAGATA